>MU678739.1:79266-137292 GCA_026770625.1 Nicotiana glauca
CGGGCCCACTCCCAACTCACCTGGGTACCCTGCGCTCACTGGGGGTGTGTACAGACTCCGGAGAGGCTCCTATAGCCCAAGCGCAATATCAATAGGCCTTAAAGCCTTCACACATCACACTCGAGGCCTGGAAGCCTCCTCACATCACTCAACATATACTCACATATGGCCCTCGGCCTCAATAAGTCTAGAAAATAATCATAAGTCCCTTGGGCATCACTAAAAAAATGGTACTCAGCTCAAATAATATTAGAAATATCATTTAAATCTCCAGTTGAGTATAAATGTGGTTGAGTTCATGAAATAGTATAATTCAATTGGAGTGAGTTCAAATAATATTTTAATTAGTGAGGAAAAATAGCGATGGAAATTCACAAAGGATTTCAAACAATTAGCATGAAGCCCAAGTATGGCAATAAGCCAAAATCATGGTGAAAAGCAACAATCCTTTATCAAATACGCGGTAAAATATCAACCGGGATGGACCAAGTTACAATCCCCCGTAGTAAATGACCCCACGCTTGTCATACAAGCGTGTCTCATCTCAACATAGCACTACGTTGTGCAATCCGGGGTTTCAAACCCTCAGGGCATCATTTAAAATCATTACTCACCTCAAGACGGCCAAAAGACTACTCCGCGATGCCCTTGCCTTTCGAATTTGCTTCTTCGCGCGTCGAATCTGGCCAAAACCACAACGAACACATTACAATAGGCTAAGGGAATATAACCCAATCGAAAAGACTCGAAAAATAGCGAAAATCGCGAAATTTGAAATACCCGAGCCTCGGGCCCACTTCTCGAAAAATTACAAAATTCGCATCACCGGATTCCTCGTTTCGCCACGAATCCGTACATATCAAATTTACCGAAATCGGATTTCAAATGACCCCTCAAATCTCCATTTAATTCTCTTAAGTTTCAAGCCCTAAACCATCATTTTTGTCCATAAATTACTTGAGTTTTCAGCTCTAATCCATGTATTTAACTTGGAAATAAGTAGAAATAACTCACCTTTGATGCTTGATGAAATCCCCCTTGAAATTCTCTCCAAACTAATCCAAGGCAAAAGAAAGAAATGAAAGAAATAAGCCAAATCCGTGTTTAAAGAATCTGCCCGGGCTTCATCGAGTTGTACCTTGCACTTGTGCTATACAAGTTGTACATCCTATTAAAATTTTGCCTTGTCGGACACCTTCTGTTTAAACACCCATAACGTCTTGTCTAAATATCCAAATGACAAATGGTTTGAATATTTAGAAACTAGACTCGAAGATCTTTAATTTGATAGGTTGTACACCATATAAATCTTTATATATCCCGAGATATGAGCTTATAAAGCGCATCCGTAAATTCTGTCGAAATCGCATCTACCTGCCATTTTCGATCCATCATAACTTTCTGCGATAATATCCAAATCACAAATGGTTTAACTTTAGGAAAACTAAAATTTAAGGGCTACAATCTTCATGTTTTGAAATTTTTCTGATTTCTTATAGATTACAAGATATGACCTTCCAAACTGGACACCTCGCGCCTGAAATTTTCTGGGCACAGCAGAAGCCTAAAAATTTCTGCAATTTTTTTTTGAAAGATGATAAGTTTGTTTAACCACCCAAAACTCACCCGAGGCCAGTGGGATGTCAACCAATCATGCCAACATATCCCATAATATTTTTCAAACTTGTTCCAACCTTCGAAACGCTCAAAACAACATCACACCACCAAATTCGCATCGGATTCAAGCCTATGAACTTTGAAACTTCTAACTTCCACATCCGATGCCGAAACACGTCAAAACTAGTCCGAATAACCTCAAATTTTGCAGACAAGTCCAAAATGGCATAATGAAGCTACAGAAACTCTCGGAATTCCATTCCGACCGTCGAATCAAAATTTCACCTATCAACCGGAATTCGCCAAAATACTAACTTTGCCAATTCAAGCTTAATTCTACACCGGTCATCACAAAAATATTCCGGACACACNATCAACCGGAATTCGCCAAAATACTAACTTTGCCAATTCAAGCTTAATTCTACACCGGTCATCATAAAAATATTCCGGACACACACCTAAGTCCCAAATTACCTAACGAAGCTATCTGAACCATAAAATTTACATTTCGAGCCCTCTAACACATAAGTCAATATCTAGTTGACTTTTCCAACTTAAGCTTCCTAAAAAGAGACTAAGTGTCAAACCTTACCAAAACTAGTCCGAATGACTTCAAATTTTGCACACAGGTCACATTCGACATTACGGACTTTCCCCAACTTTCAGAATCGCATTCCAACCCCGATATAAAAATTTCCACTTTCGGTCGAATTTTCTCAAAAACCTTCAAATTTCTATATTTAGCCAAATGACTTCAAAATGACCTCCGGACATCCGAATTCACTTCCGATCGCGCTCCCCACTCCATAATCACCATACGGAGCTATTCCCAGACTCGGAATCCCAAACGGACATCTATAACACTGAAATGCCTTCCAACCCAAATTTATAAAATTCTTCTAAAATACTAACTTCCACAATATACGCCGTAATGCTCACGGGTTATGCAAAACTAAATTCGAACATACGCCCAAGTCCAAAATCATCATACAAACCTACTGGAACTTTCAGATCCCGATTCCGATGTCGTTTACTAAAAATTCCAATCTTAGCCATTTTCTTCAACTTAAGGCTGCCGTAATGAAAAGTTTTTTTCCAATTTGACTCCGAATTTTCCGAAATTCAACTCAGACCATACTCACAAGTCAATATACCTGAAATAAAGTTGTTCATGACTTCCAACTACAGAACGATGCGCTAGAGCTCAAAACGACCGGTCGGGTCGTTACATCTCGGGGGGAAGGTGTTAGGCACCCCCCAAGATCCACTAGTGTGGTTTCCGGTCATGCTACAATTGTGACTTTGAATGGAAACTACAAGTAAGCAAACAAGACAACTTTCACATAATGATTGCAACAAGGAAAGTATAAAAATTAAAAGCGTGTTGAAGTTTAGAAATAGGTGATTTCATAATTGTTTAAAAGATGTATAAGTGCAGAAAGGGGGGGTCAAATAATTGGTACAGATAATCAAACAAAGGAGTAAACGAGGCGGAGGTTTGGAGAAAAACAGTGCTGGAAATGAAAAATCCAAAAGAGACTTTTAAAGGATTGAAGTAAAAGAAAGAGTTCTAATAACTAAAAATTTATAGCTTTTTATAAAAATTCTGGAAAAAAGAAAATAAAAAAGTAAAGAGGGAGGGGGGGTCCTAGGTTCATAGAAAAAAAAATCACCACATGCAACACCCGGTAACCATTTATACACGTGGTGTTATCGCGTGGTCATCATATCCATGTCTACCCTTACCCACCCCGTTAAGGTATTAAATCGCTGAATGGTCTCGTTACTTATTGCATGCTATTACCCGCCCCAATCCTATCAGTCCCGGAGGTAGTTGGGACTACTAATCCTAAAGGGAAGGGAGATTGGATTTTTAGAGTTTAAAAGGACAAAAATCTGGTGCGACAAACACAACATATAGAGCAGTAAAAAGAGACAGATAGCAGTTAAAAGCTCAAATAGACCTCCTCATTCAAGGCAACAAATTATTTAGCATGACTTATAGGTACTGGATAGGTCTTTACTTAAATGTTAAAGGGGTGGTTGATTAATCACATATTTTTAGATAAGATGTCCGAATTAGACCTGCCTGCTGGTTATAATTATTAAAGACTGGTATAGTTGATTAAATACCTACAGGTTTTCCTAGATGAGGCCTATAAGCATGATATCTAACAATGCAGGAGGTGTACTAATTTTAAGGAAAGGTTATTGGTTTTATAAACAAAAGTTCTGCAGATTTTAAACAACCTTGCTATTGATTTTAAACCCATAGATGAAATAGACAAAACTGGTTCAATTGGTTACATCCTACATGCATGATTTCTAAGCGTTGTTGGTTTTAAGATGATAAAGTAAGTGCAGGAGTCCGATAGGCATGAAATCTAAAATGAAGTTTATTATTATTAAACCTATGATTATTTGTCTAATGACAGACGTATATATGCAGAAGTGCAGGAAACTTAAAGGCATGGATTTCTATATGCAATAATGAAATAAGCTATAGGCAGCATTGCTATATGAAAACCTATAGGTGGGATCTCTATATGCAATAATGAAATGACTTATAGGCAGAATCTCTATGTGCAGTAATGACAAACTGTAGATAGGATTGCTATATGAAAACCAATAGGGAGGATCTCTATATGCAATAATAAAATGACTTAAAGGCAGGATCTCTATTTGAAGTGACATAAGCGAGAAATGTTGTGATTGCAAAAATAAATAAAAAAACCTAAAACATGATATCTACCCCCATATGCATAAAATGAGAGACCTTCCCCCCATTTTTTACTATACACCCCATAAGTTATTACAAGGTTATTACAACTTGAATGAATCCAGAAAAGTAAATAAAAATTACATCAAAAATTAAAATTCCAACCAAGGAGAACCCAATTCAGACTCCTAGTCTGAAACATGGAATAAACCAACTTCCAAAGACCACATTTCCGAAGCCTGTATCTTATTTGGGATGTGTTAAAGTTCCCAAGAGTCTCAAAGGGCTCTAGGCAATGCTTACACTCCAAATATATTGCGGAATTATAGTGCAGTGTGGAAGGTCTCTTCAAATGTCCAAGTTTAGAGGGAACTCAAGGTCCCAAGGCAAGGCTTATAGGGGGGGGGGGAACTTAGAGTCTAAGTGTAAGTGTAAGTGCAAATAGAGAGTGAATTAGGAAAGGACATGACATGCTAGTGGTCATGACCAACAATTAAGGTGCTGGAACACCCCTGACCAGCCTGTTAGCTAAATTTAGGAGTTAGGACCCATTGAAGGTCAGGTTCAGACCTGGGCAGTAATTTAGATACTGTCAGGCCAAAAACTTAACTCAGGTACATAGAGGGGAATATGGGGTAGGGATTCATAATAGAAGCAGATGCAAGTAAAGAAACACACATAATCTAATTACTGAACATGCACAGCAAAGTGAACAAGAGTAATGAAACTATAAAATAAAAACATAAGGGTGAGACAGAAAAATTAAATTAGACATACCAGTTTCAGGAAAATAGGTAAAAATAGTAGTCTTGACAAGCCAATTTGTAAGCAAACAGTTCCAAAGGATCTTAGAAAAAGCAGAGTGTTGAGAGAATATTGAACTCAAAGAAATATTGTAAGTGTGTAAATTGAAAGTAAAAGTTCGAGGTATTGAACTTGAAGTTAAGGATTGGTAGTGTGTAGGTCCTCTTAAAAGTTCGAGGTATTGAACTTGCATTCAATCAAAAACCCGACCTAAACACCTCTGAATCAACTGAAATTTTGCGCACAAGTCCAAAATCACCTAACCAAGCTACTGAAACTCTCGAAATTCCATTCCGAATCCCGGATCAAAATATCACCTATCAACCGGAAATCACAAAAATACTAACTTCGCCAAAATAGGCTAACTTCTTCACCGGACCTCCAAAATTACTTCCAATTGCTCTCCTAAGCCTTAAATCATCACCCGGAGCTAACTGAATCATCGGAATACAATTCCGAGCCCTCTAACTCAAAAGTCAACATCCGGTTGACTTTTCCAACTTAAGCCTTCTTAAAAGAGACTAAGTGTCTCGTTTCTTAATAAAATCACTCCAATTAACTTCTAACGCACCCAATACCGAAAATGAAACATAAGGAAGCAGAAAATGGGAAGAACGGGTTAGTAACTCACGAGACGACTGGTCAGGTCGTCACATACACCGTGCTAAAAGAAAATAAGAAGCTAGACTAAACTATAGTCTATGAATTACAAAATCCTATTTAGATCTTCCAACTGCTCTTGTGTCTCTTGTTGATTTGTGTCTCTTCTGATGTTCCTTCACTTTTGACTTGACTCGTAGCCTTCTCTTGATTGTCGAATTCGAACTGCTTATTTTCTTCTTGTGAGCTTCGAATTATTTTTCCTTCGAAGATTGAACTGCCTTCTTGTGATCTTTGTTGCCTTCCTTCTGATTTCCGAACTTGAATTTATTCCTCTGATTTTTGTTGTAAACCTCCACTCTCCAGGCGGGCTTCTGACTTCAATAACTACTTGAAATGATAACGCCTTTTCGTTCTCCAGGCGGGCTTCTGACCTCAACAACAACTTAAGCGATAACGCCTTTCCGTTCTCCAAGCGGGCTTCTGACCTCAATTACAACTTAAACAATAACGCCTTTCCGTTCTCCAGGCGGGCTCCTAACCTTCAACTACAACTTAAAAGATAATGCCATTCCATTCTCCAGGCGGGCTCCTGACCTCAACTACAACTTAAACGATAAAGCCTTTCCGTTCTCCAAGCGGACCCCTCACTTCAATTTCAACTTAAAAATATAACGCCTTTTCGTTCTTCAGGCAGGCTCCTGACCTCAACTACAACTGTTTTAAAAAAAATAATGCCATTCCATTCTCCAGGCGGGCTCCTGAACTCAACTACAACTTAAACTACATTCTATTATCGTTGTTCCCCCTTGCTTCCTGAACCATTTTCCTTCTAACTTGAATTATCTTCCTCCTTCAAAAACTACTTCCCTCTTCTTCTTTTTTTCGAAACTAAGTTGTCTTCCTCCTTCAAAGACAACTTCCCTTAAAACTGGTATTTTCCTTCATCTGGAACTACTTCCCTTAAGACTGGTGTTTTCTTCCTCCGAAACGGCCTTCTTCAAAACTTGTGTTATCTTCTTCTCTCTTAAGTCTTGAATTGACTTCCTCGTTCTTTCGATGGGTACCCGACTTCCAAAAAATTTTCTGCACCAGTTTGGTAATATTTCTTGTATCATACCTTTCTGCCATCAATAACATTTCCTGACCCTGTTTCAAATCAAAAAAAATTTTGTCAGTTTAAAATGTGGCGATTGGTTGTGATACTCCTGCTGGGGATGGTTTTTTTTTCATTTCCTTGCGCTGCTTTGTTCCTGTTACATACAAAGAAAAATTTGTCAGTTTTGAAAGAGGTGGTCAATTGCGACACTCTTGCTTGGGATGATTTATTCCTTTCCACGCTGTGCTTCACCCGACTGTCTTGAACTTGGTTGAAAAATTCTGACCTTCTGACTACTCAGTCACAAAACTTCCCAACTATTATTTCTAGTCTCCTCATCTGACCCCACAAAATTCCATTTGAAGATATTGCATGTTTACTGATTCACCCCTTTTTTCTGTCATCTGTATCACTGAAACATCTTTTCTCCGTTCAGACTCATCTCCTATATTTGTTGTATTGCTCCTAAAACGGCATCTACCCAACCCTTGTGTTTCATATGATCTCCAAACATATTGCGTGTTATCAACTTCAGCACGCATGTCGCCCTTTCCTGAATTAAACCACTAGCCTTGGCCTTGAGGTCTATAACCTTTGATTTCTGCTCGGAACTACCTTGCTTGTCACTGGTCCAACCCTTTGTCAATCTTATCACATAATATACCTTTGATCTATTCATCAAACCCCCTCCATCTGTTGCATTCTCCATGAATTGATATGGACCCAACCTTTGTATTTTGTAGGGATTCCAAAGCATGTTGATTAATTACCAGCTCAGTGCCCTAGTTGATCTTTCCCGACTTATGCCACTTTGATGTACTAGCACAGATCTCGCCGTGTGCAATTGGAAAGTTGATGGCAAATTTTTGAGGTCATTTCTCACTTGTTTTGACCAAACAGACTCAAGAAGGGGAAACAAATCAAGATAAAAGGAACAGAGTAAAAGACAAAGGAAAAATATGATTCCTAACAAGAAAAACTGTAAAGTAGAAACCTAACAGACGTGGATACCAACTCTAATGACCATGACATGCAAATATGGCCTATTCTATCAAGAAATTCTGATGTTCAGCTCTTGTGGTACCCTAAAACCGCGAAACTTGGGTTTTGAATTTCTATCGTTAATCATCTTTCACAATTTCCGTATGATGATTTTCCCATCAAATTCTCAATCCTTATTTGTAGTGCCCGAAGGGTTCTCACTATCAAGCCTTTCTCATTTTGGTCTTTCTCTCAACTTACAGTCGCCTTACGGTGCCCGTGAAGGTTTTCACCAATAAGACTCTCTCATTTTTCATTACTTTTTTTGCTGGGGATCAGAGTGTTATTCGCGACTTCCATTTGTTTGACTTGGCATCTTTTGAAGACTGATCAGAAGGTCTTTCTTTGGATCGTAACGTGGGATTTTTGATAGGGCTGGAAAGAAAGGGTATTAAGGGTCAAAACAAATCAACATGGGTTCAAATTACAACTTTCGGGATCAAATTTTTCATAACAACCACAACTTCTGCCCCAGTTTCTTTCTTGGGGATCTTTTGACTTTTTGTTACACTATGACTGACCCGTGAAGCGCATACGTATCCTCTTTGAGGAATCAGGTCAAACGTAGTTCACCCGAATTCCTTGTTGTTATAGTCTTTCTTTTCACTTATCTATTATTTTTCTTTTCTTTTTGTCTTTTCTTATCTCCTTTTTTCTCTTTTATCTTTTGTTGTTTTGTTGTTTTTCTTTTTCTTTTCTTTTCTTTTCTTTTCTTTTCTTTTCTTTTTCTTTTTCTTTATCTTTCATGCTTACGTTTCTAATGTTTGCTACTGATTCCGAAAGAGGGGTATGAAAGAAAACAAGTAAGGCTCAAAGGGGCAACGAAGGATAAAGTGTTTAGGTAGCATAACAAAATGTCTTCGGCATTCCAATCTTAAAAATATACCAAGTGCAGACAACGCCATTAATCAGCCATTCATAACATCTTCTGCTCGTGCACGACTTGATAACCATACACACATTCTCCCTTTCCCTTTGTCAATCTTAAAGCATTGTTGGACCACACTCTCACTCTTATTATTTTGCCAATTTTGGGCAAATTTGTCCTTAATTTCCAACATATGTGGCATGAAACATAAGGTCTCTTTACGTTCTATCAACCTCGGTTTCATATGGTTCGGGTCTTCAAATGATCTCAATATGTTCTTATTTCCCTTAAGTGTCCTGATCATCTTTCCATTGCTTCATGATTTAACTTTTAAGATTAGGCCAAAATTATGCGTGCATGTCATGTCACTAAAGTTGACAGAAAAAGAACTATAAAGAGGAAAGACTTAGACAAAAGGAAATGACTAGAAATAACGGGAGACAGAGAATTGCATTAGATGGACGGGGAAAGATTTGGTACAACAAAACAAGCACAACGAACTGGGGTACAACCTTCAGAACAAACCTAGACAACGCTAAATGAGATACTACGATCAAAAGAAAAATAAAAGGATAAAAGGTTTGAGTTACAAGACAATATCCGGATTACAACCCTGAAATACCCCGGACAACAGAAATGACAACAAAATGAGCCACCAAAACTCCTCCCTGGCTTGCCAAGAGATGGAGAATCTTTCCGATTACCAAGCATGGCATCAACCATTTACTTATGCATCAACAATATTAGGACCTTCACAAGTCTTCATCCTATTGTTCTCAACAAATTGCTTTTGGTTTCCCCGTGCGTGCTCGTTTTTAAGATCAACCTCTGATAGCGCTGAAAGCTTAGTAGCACGTGGTCCTCCGAGGCTCCCAGAAGAATTCTCACATTCTTTTTCAAAATAAATCATACCCACCATATGTGTCTCATTATGTACGGGCGATGGACTCTGGCTATTATCTGTTGCATCTGGATTTCGCACAGTAATGTCGCCTACATCAATAAGCTTCTGAATTGCCTTTTTCAAATCCCAACACCTTTCTATGTCATGCCCTGGGGTATCTGAGCAGTATGCACATTTTCGGGAAAAATCAAGCTCCTTTGATTGAGGGTTTCGCATCTTTATCTGAATCGACCTCAGCATGCCCAATTGCTTCAACTTTTGGAACAAACTGGCATATGATTCTCCAATAGGGGTGAAAGCCTTTTCTTTTTTCAGCAACCTCTCATTCTTAAATGCCTGATTTGGCCGGAAACCGGATCCACGAGGTTTTCGGTATGCTCGTGGGGATGGATAGGCATTTTTGTGGAGCTTGGTACTTGGAAAGTGAAGTACGACTTTGGGAATTCCATGGAGAGAAGCAACATTGAGGGGGATCATCTGGTGCACAAGGAGGGCATTTTTGGGAAAAGATAGTTGGATGACGAGTGAGTGAGCCACTAGGGTGGTTGGTAAAACTGTGGTAAGCGGGTAAATATAGAGAATGTGGAGGATTGCCTAGCGTTGTGTCCGGAGTTTGGGTAAGGATAGCGTGTAGGAAGCTGGGTGGTGGCGGGGGTGGTGCTTTCTCGATCATCCATGCCCGATACATGTCCGCCACGTGTTGTCTCAATATCTTTACCTCTTCTACCAACTCGTTGACTTGTTCAACCAGCTGCTTTCGGGCATCAGTATCAACCCACTCAGTTTTGTTGTTCTCTACCATTGCCTTTTGCCTTTGCATTGTATAGAAGAGTTACCACAAACCGACCACCTCAACTTTCTTCATAATTCAAAACAAGACATGTAAGAATGAACTCAGTTAGTCCTTATTTTTATCAACATTTTTCACTTATTATCATTTTTTTTAGTTGTGGTCTAATCTTATGTGGATTGCCTACGTATCATGTCCCCTCATGAATCAGACCGTGCGTAGTTCTGGCATAAATGCCAAATGACTAATTAAAAAATTGGATTTTTTTTCAAGCTTTCCATAAAAGAACAATGTTTTTATTACGACACACTTTATTACAATATTAACAGACTCCAAAAGACTCTAACATCAAAATGGCAATACAACCTAAAAGTACACTAACAAAAAAATCATCACTGCTTTCTAAAAAAATTCATAAAATATTCGGTCTTGTCAATACGGCCTTTCAACACTTCGAAGAAGATTTAAAGGATGTGTTTGCTAACCGGTAAGAAATTTTGAGAAATGACCAAAGGCAGTTCTTGCAAAAACGGCCTTTCAGCGTCCTTTTGGGGACATTCGGCTATTTTGGACTAGAATGACATCACCTTCACTTATGAGAAAAAACAACGATATTTATTTATCCTAAAAAAAATTCTTCCTTCTTTTTTCTTTTAATATTTTTTTCCAAATAATTTTTCAAATAGTTGAACCCGATATGAGTTGCCTACGTATCCCACATCCGGTGAGAATCAAACTTACGTAGTTCTGCCCAATAAAACAAACTATTTTTGAAAACAAAGACATTTTTTCTTTGTTTTTTCTTTTTCAGTGGCAGATAAAACAAACTATTTTGAAAATAAAAATATATTTTTTCTTTTTCATTGATAAATAAAATAAAATATTTTGAAAATAAAAACTTCCCCCCTTTTTTTCATTGTTAAATAAAATAAACTATAAAAACATTTTTTTTCTTTTTTTTTCATTTTAAAAAATTCGGCAGAGTTTCGGTACTATTTGGACATTGGTACTTTCAAAACAAGTGATTAATTCCCTTAACTGCCATTTATTCTTCTTTTTTTCATTTTTTTTTAAAATTTTCCCAATATTCAACAGCCGGTCAGCATGCAAGTCCGAAACAAATAAATGCACAAGTAGCTAGTAAGATGCATAAGGATGGTCTTTTTCATTTCAGGTACATCTGTCCTAGACAGACCCAACCCTTGTGTTGAGTCTCCAAAGTCAAATGCACATGATGTAAACAAGCGTTCTTACTAAGGATCCGGCATGAAGTCAAGTTATTCTAGGTTCAAAACCTGGGTATATGTTCTAAACCGTGTGCCCGAGCGGACAACTCGAGTCGAGGAAGGAGCTACTTTCCAGGCACCAAAAGGCCAGCCGGCTTAGTAACATTTCCGAGCCTCTTTCTTATTTCAAGGTATGACACTAACATAATAGTGAGTCACAACTAGTAAGCATATCCCCGGAGGTAAGAAGAGAAGGTTTCGGCACAATTTATATATATAACTCAAATAATATCAAAGCGGTAAAAAGCATCATTTGCACATTTAAGCCCAATCATATAATAAAATCAGATAATAAATAAATCCAAATACAATAATTATTCTAAGCTCGAATTCTTGAACCCTGAACGAAGTTCTGGGTTAAAAATCCCCAGCAGAGTTTCCAGAGTTGTCACACCTCCTTTTTACCTACTACACCCCATTATGGTGTATAATAGAGGGAGTTTTTCCAATTAAAGGACAATCGAAACAGGATTTATTTCAAGAGATTCAGAGTCTGCACATGGAAGATTTATGGTGTCCCATGTCACCGGTTTGAATCCCGAATCCAGGAAAAGGTTTGACTCTGTTTAACAGTCCGCGAACAAGAAATCCGAATAAGGAATTCTGTTCGGCATTCCAGAGTTCCGTGGTTCTAGCACGGTCGTTCAACTCTTATATCCAGCTTAATTACCTGATTTTAATACATGCTTTAACTTATGTGTTTTTTTAGCTTTGGACCGCTTTTATTATCATTATTTTAAGGGAATTGCAACGTCGTGAAAACATGTCTCGAACCGCATCACATAAATGCACCCGCGATTTTTTACGCATTTCCACTTCGTTGAGATTTGCATTTGGGTCACATAAATGTGCACCCGTATTTAAGAAGGTAAAATTATTACAAATACGCCTAAAGCGACTAACGCGTTATTATTTTGGGGAAGGCCGTGAGATTTGCTAGACGGCGCGTCCCGAAAACTAAATATTTAATATATACATTTAACGAGGGCCCCACAATTTATGCATTTTATTTAGCGAGGCTCATATCTTTTTATTTTTTAAAGGCCAATCCTAAAGTAAACCATGATTTTCTATTTAATCTTGTCTCTAATAATAAAAGAAATAACCCTAGTTAATTAATTATCGTATTAAAACCAACCATAAGGAAAACTGCACTCGAGGCTATGTTAAAAGGGTGGTTAGTCACAGGTCTCGGTCCAGGTCCATATTAACGCATAACTCTGACTGGACCTGGGCCGTTCATTGGAGTGCTAAGGCCTAAGAACCTTGCAAAAAAGGCTAATTCATTAAACCAAACAGATCCGCAATTTTAACTATACCAAATGCTTGTTGAAGTTATTCTATATTGGTACAAGTGTGATCAACAATTTACAATGAACAAATTTATCAACTAGAACCTTTATTCTCGAATTTTTGTTTTGCCAAATTATCACTTTAACTTTAAAGGACTATTTTACTTTTACGTATTAACTAGATTTAGAACACCTATCCGTGTGAGGTTACTGCAATGTGAATTAATGCTACCACTTGTAAAATTATAATCACCTAGGAGGATTAATAATCATGCTACGAAATAAGTTTAATTACCCCAGGCTGAATACTAACGGTAATCGACTAATTGTTCTATTTTATGAACTAATTTTGAGCATATGTATGAAAAGAACAGATAACATGAGATTAACAACAACTAAAATACTATTCTATTAACCTAACAAAGAATTGAAAAGCTCATATGAATCTTAGAGAACAACACTTCATACAGTCCATATACAGTCGTATGGCAATCAAAACTAAAGTGACGAACCCATCCTACAAATTATAGAACTAACTACGATTTAGTGAACTAATAAAATAGTAAATGACAATGAGTATGAATCAACAGCTGCATTTCTATTTCATCTCAATTTCAGCTTCAAATTCGACCTTACATCAACACAAAATTTGAATAGATACCTGGAATTTGAATTGAAATTGAGAAAGGAGTGGTCAGCAGCAACAATACAATAGCAATACAACAGCAGATAACCAGCAGCGGTTCAGAAACCAGTTAAAATTCCCCAGCAGCAATGGGGCAGTTAAAACAACCCAGGACAATACCAAATTCACCAAAATGTAACCCAACAATCAACAGAATCACATCACCCAATAACTGACCCCAAAACGATTCAATTGCAACCAAAATCAATCAGAATGAAAGCTGTGAGCTTCAGCAACCAAGGATTCAACTCGAAAATAACCAAATCATGGAAGACAACTAACAGAGTTCCCAGTTACTCAGTGGAACTGTAGGTTTCTAGAGTTTTAGAATTTTCAGTTTTCCAAAACTCCTTTTTGACTGACCAAGAAGAGAACCAAAAGAAGAACGCCATCTAATAGCTTTCAGAAAAATATGAATGTCTAGCTTTCTTTTACTTTACAACTTAACTGACCAAGACCCTTAACTCTGTCCTATCCCCCCTCTACTTATACCCAAAACAGACCAGCCTTAAAACTCTCAAAAGCACCAATGAAAATGAGCCCATGATATTCTCTGACAGCCCATTACTAGGTGTCTAATCTCTTTTTTAATTCACATGTCCCCCACCAACCTTTGTCTTTTCTTTATTTAAATTTCCATGGTTATGGGCATAATGTAATATTCAAATCACTCCCCATACCATTATGTTGTGTTCCCCACTAATTATTAAACAAATACCTTAATTTAAAGGTACATTAGTACTTTGCTGGACATACCACTTAGTTAAACCATTTTCAAACTTTTGAACTCCCAAATTACCCCTGAAACTATTGTCCTACCCAATCCTATTTCAATCTGCACTAAAATCTATCAGCTATAACCAATTCCCTAATCAAACTCAATCAACAACTTAAGCTACTCGGAACAGATCACATAGCATCAAAGCAAAGATCAAGGATTCCACGATTATAAGCAAAAATAACAATAAACTACTAAAATTACGATTGGCACAGATACATGGGAATAACTAACTACATTCACAATTTCAAATTAAACCTAGACAAGAGCAAGTGAACACTGTAAATACAATGAACGAAAAATAAACTGAATTCATATGCACAATGATGAACAACAAAGAGCAGGGAGCCAAACATCACACAAAATGAAACCATTTAAACCAATAATACTAGCAACCAATTACAAGACTAGTCACAGTTTTGTACAAGAACATTACAGACACTGACTTTTAAAATCAAACTAAAGGACAAACATATTCAGTCGATTCAACAACCTATGAGATATACCAACGACCAGTGATGAAAATTGGACCAGAAAAAGGTTCGGATAGAGGAGGGAGAAGTAATTGACAGAAATTAAGAATTACAACGAAACTTAATCCGATAAACAATAATGACAACAACAACAATAAATAAAAGGAAAAAAGAAGAAATACCTCAGAATCTACAGACCGAACTCCAATCAGTTCCCATTGAAACTTCGACTTAAGTTTGAAGCCGAAACAAACCTTAATCGCGTGTTCTCGACTGAGAACACACGACTAAGGTCAATTACGACCTCAACTTTCACACTCGTACCAAAACTTGGAGTTTTAGGTTTTTTGGGGTTTGTCTTCGATCTGAAATTCGAAGGGCTCTACTAGGATTCGGGTAAAATTGGCATTGGATTTGGTGAGGGGAAGTCACGGAGGTCCTATGGTGTAAGTTTGGGGCAGTTTATGTTTCGCGCCGCCACCATGGAATCTTGTGGATGCGCTAGGGTTCTTGGCTTAAAATTGATATTCGATAAGGGGGTTTGGGATTCGAGGGGAAACAACCATGAATTTGGTCAAAGGAGGTCGTGAGGGAGCTATGGTGTAAAACTTGAGGCGTTTGGGTGAACTAGGGTTCAAGGTCGACCTTTTGATCTAATATTCGAAAAGACTGGCTGGGATTCGAGGTAAGGTGTTTGGAGGACTAGAATGTGGAGGTTGAGAGGAAAGCTATGGTGTAATTTTGGGGCTGTTTGGACCACAGGAACCGCCGTGAGGCAATTTCCGGTATGCGGAGGGCGAAGGAGTGAGGCGGAGGGATTTTTGGTCTCTGAGGGCTCAGAGACGAAGAGGGTAAGAAGAGGGGTTGGCTTGGGGGGCGGGGGGTAAGGTGTTAGCTTATATACCAGGGAGGGGATTGAACACAGGCCGTTTGATCAATCAAGATCAACGGCTTGGATCTCTCACTTAAGTGGAACGACACTGTTTCATTTTCTTCATGACCGGATCGGTCTTTGATTGGAACGGGTCGGGTAATGGGTGAAGGGATCATGATCGTTGGATGATAAGATCTCCAACGGTCAGGATTAGGTGTAACGAAACGACGTCGTTTGGACATGCATTTGGAGATGGGTTGGACTGATTGCCATCGAAACGACGTAGTATTCGCCCTATACTACGTCGTTTGATGGTCTTTTTGGGCTGAATCTCTAGGACGGGTACAGGGGTGTTGAATTGGGCTGTAATTTTTGGCCCAATCCGATTTTTGTTCTTTTTCTTCTTTTTCTTTTATTTCCTAATTAATAAAACTAAAATTAAATTATAACCCAAATTAAAAGTACTAATTAATTCCTAATAACAATTATTACACACAACTAAATACCAACTAAAATAAAATCACACAATTGGAGATTAAATGCTAAAAATGCAACGTACATATTTTTTGTGATTTTCATTCTCGCAAAACAAACTTAATTACTCTTAATTGTTCTAAATGTAAATGCGACATATTTTTGTATTTTTTCATTTAATATGCACGGATACAGGCAAATAATGACATAAAATACCACGAAATTTCACAAAAAATGCACATAATAAAAACGATAATTTTTGTTTTGATTTCTTTGGAAGTAGTTCATATTGGGCAAAAATCACGTGCTCACAATAATAATCGAGTTTTAAGTCCAAGAATCTTACCTCCAAACGTTTCCCCTTGAATCCCTCTTCAATCTCCTTCAAAAATCACCCAAAATGACCAACTATGGAGGAAAATAACCCCACATTCACGGACAAAATGAGTTTAAAACATTTTGCCTAGGCTTTAATTTCCTTTTTCACGAACGCGGTCAAAGTCTCACGTTCGCAAATTACAAAATTCCGTTGACCAAAAGTTCTTCTTTGCAAACGTGATCCCCCATCGCGAACGCGGTGCCTCAGCTTCACCAACCTACGCGAACGCGACCCAGACTCTCGTGAACACGATGCCTACCAATCCAGCCTTTCGCGAACGCGAAGGCCAAACATAACGCCTCCCTTCTTGGCCCTTCGCGAACGCGAGGTCCTCTCGCGAACGCGAAGACCGAAACACCTGCAACAGCCGAAGCCATTTTCTGCAATTTCTCTTAACTCAAAATGATCCGTTCAACCCTCCGAAACTCGCCCGAGGCACCCATGACCTCGACGAAAGGCATCACCATTCCCTAAAAGCTTTTTCAAACTTGTTCCACTCATCAAAACACCTAAAAAAAGATCTAATCATCCAAAACACAAGCCTAAGTTCTAAAATCTTCCAAATTCCACTTTTGATAAAAAAACCAACCAAACCATGTTCGAATGACCTGAAAATTTGGGATTTTTCACCAATATATCAAAATCTCACCTACCAATCGAAAATCGCCAAGGTATCCACTTCGCCAATTCAAGCCTAAATCTACTCTGGACCTTCAAAACCCATTCTGATCACTCTCCTAATAACAAATCACCTTCCAAAGCTAACCGAACCATCAGAACTCACATCCGAGCCCTCTAACACATAAGTTAACATCCAGTTGACTTTTCAAACTTAAGCTTCCTTTAAAGAGACTAAGTGTCTCCAACCTTACCAAAATCATTTCGGATTCGGTCCGACCAACCCGATACCATGAAACACGGATAACAAAGCATAAAGAAGCAGAAATGGGGAAAACAGAGTGGTAACTCATGAGATGACTGGCCGACTCGTCACAAAATCGATGATGGTAATACATATATTTCTCTAAGATGTATTTCATAGGTGCATGTTTCTTGACATAGGGATGGAAATATATGATTCTTATTTTGCAAAGTGTGTTCGGAACCACCTTGAGTAGCAACCAACTTCGATTTAGAGGTTTTGGAGTGTGTACGTGTGTGAGTTAAGACTTAAGAGAGAGAAGAAGATGAGAATATTTTTATAAGAATAAGGGTGCATTAATTAGTGGGACCTACTAACTTGGCCGCTAACATAGACAAAATATTAGAGGGGTTGGGCGCCACAGTGGAGGGCCGTTAGGGTTAAGGTAAATTACGCAAACTTTTTTAACGATAGGTGCTCGATTGGACGAATAGTATAACAGGTGATAGAAGTAAACAATATAGTATAGTAGAGGGGTGATTTTGGACCTTTTCCCTAGTTTTAATAGAATTCTTCAATGGATTTCAATCGTTTTACTCTACAGTTTTAAATTAGCAATTTCCTTTCGTGTTACAAAATTGGTGTTCGAATTGAAATTGTCTGTCAATAAATTTTAAAGGTATTTGACTCTCCACCATTGATAGTCATAAAAAGTTTCGAAGCTTTGAATTCGAATTTGGATTTTTTGAAACTATTATTTGTTTGAATTAGGAGCTGTTGCAAATAATTAGGAATATTCGTTGGAGCTTATATCTAAATTTTGAGGGTGTTTGATGAATAATAGACTTAATTTGGCTGAATTTCAGATTGAAACTCGAAGAAGAATATATGACATACAATATACTTACGGAATCATACTAAAGTTGTATTATTGTAGTATGTAAATTGTATTTAAGTTGTATTCTATTTTAGTTACATATATTTTTTAATTTAAATGTTGAATGCGATTTGAAAATCATTGTATAATGCATGAATCGTTGTTTTGAGTTTTTATTTAAGTTATAAATAATATCTTTTTAAACAAAGTTGTTGATAAGTATCAAAATTGTATTAAACGAGGAAGTTTTTATTGAAATTTCAGTGGTGAACCAGAACACAACACATATAAAATATATACAAAAGACATATTATAAAAAAATTATATTTAAGTTGTATGATGTTGTAGTTGTATTTAACTGGAAAAAAGTAATGTATGAAAGTTGTAGATAAATTGTAAATAAATTGTATACTATATAATTAGTTGTATAAAATTTATTTTTATTTTAGTTCTCCTCAACTTTAATAGCTCTTCAAAAATTCTTTTTTTATTAATCACCAAATTATTCAGTACTATCTCTATTCGTCTCTCTCTCTCTCTATCTCTCTCTCTCTCTCTCTCTCTCTCTCCCTCCCTCTCTCTCTCTCTCTCTCTCTATGCTCTTTTCGAGAAGTGCAAGACAAGAGAAATCCAGCGATGAACTCTAGCCTGGAAAAAAAACTGACACAACGAAAATTGAAACCCGACTAGAGCCTTTGAGTGGACAACCTCGACGATGACCACAACCTCCTATCAAAAATGAACGGAGACCCGAAACAAAGAACTTGCAGGTGACCTCGACTGGGACCTTGTATATCGATAAGTTACCTAAACGGATTCTTTAATTTCTTGGTGTATTAGGCTGCTTTGATGAAGGGTTTTGGTGTTTTATGTTGGCGATGGTGTTGGTTACAAAGAGATTTCATGTAGTACCCATGGTGGTTTAAAAGTGGCAAAGGGGGAGGTTAATGGAGAAACTGCAATGAGTGAATTCATTGGCCACATATTTTGGCACATAATTAATGGAGTTTTAGGTGGAGAGAGCGGTAGAGAATAGGAAAAGAGGAGTGGAGAAAAAATAGGAAAATGATGTAAATAAATTCCTTAATTGAAATCATTAATAATGGATTGTATATAATTTTGTAATAACCTGATAGGTCATTTATAATTTTACTCTTTATTTCTATGTTTCAAGACCTTGATTAGCTCCGTTTAGCATTTTTCGATTTATGTGCGAGTCTTTATCCTTTTTCTAGAAAGTTTTTATGAGAATATTTATGAAAATGTGAAATCGTGTCTTAAAACTAATTTGAGTTGACAACGGTCAATGTTTGGCACAAAGAATACCGGATAAGTATTTTGACGGTCTCATTGGTCTATATCATGATTTAAGACTCGGGCTGTGACGATCCAAAGGGTCATCACCGGAGTTCTTCATTTTTTCGTGCTTTCGAGGCCTTGAAAACCTCACTTTTAGTTTCCTCGATTTGCGAGCGCTGTTTTATGTTGAAATATATGAATTATGTGAAAAATTTGAAGAATTTTGATATTAATATGATTAAAGTTGACTTTGGTCAACACTTTTGGTGAATGGACCCGAACCCATGATTGGACGGTCTCAGAAGGTCCGTAGAAAAATATGGGACTTGGGCGTATGCTCGAAAACGAATTCCGAGGTCCCAGGCCCGAGAAATGAATTTTTCCGTTAAATTGTTTTCTGAAAATGTTTAAGGAAAATAAAAATGAAATTTGATCAAAAAGTAATGGTATCGGGCTCGTATTTTGGTTCTGACGCTCAGTACTGGTCATATATGTGGTTTAAGCATTTCCTATAAAGTTTGGTTGAAAACGGACGTCGTTTGACGTGTTTCGGCCTTAAATTGGAAAATTTGGAAGTTTATGAAATTTGAAAGATTTCTTGGATTTAAGGCTCAATTCATTGATTTTGATGTTATTTTGGCAATTTGATCACTCGAGCAAGTTCATATGATGTTTTTACGCCAGTGTGCATATTTGGTTTGGAGCCCCGAGGGCTCGGGTGAGTTTCGGATAGGTATCGGGGTGGTTTTGGACTTAGAGAAATTGCAGAAAATCTGCAACAGGTATTCCTTCTTCGCGTTCGCGTCCCTCTGGTCACATTTGCAAAGGCTTCTCCTCCCCCTTCTTCGCGTTCGCGAGCCATTCCTCGCGTTCGCGTACAACAAATCCCGGACCCCAGCCATTTCCTCTATGGGTTCGCGTGAAGGCTCCCGCGGTCGCGGAGCCTGGTCTGCCTCTTCTACGCATTCACGTAAGGCACCACGCGTTCACGTAGGCCAATTGTGAAGCCCCCAGATTTTTCTCTTCGTGTTCGCAGTGGACCTTTACGAACGCGATGCCTCCCCATTTTCCTTCATCGCGAACACAACCGGGGTGTCTCGAACGCGATGAACAAATTTTCTGCCCAGTGATTTAAGTTCTAAAACAGAACAGAAACGGGATAAAAATCCCATTTCTCAAACTCTCTCTTCTCCACAGCTTTGGGGCGATCTTTGGAGCATTTCTTCACCAAAGCTCATTGGGTAAGTATTGTTCAACTCGTCTTCTTCATTTTTCATCGACATCAATCAAATTCTTAGGCCTAAACATGTGAAAATAGGTAGAAAATTAGAGAATTGGGTAGAGTTAGGGTTTTTCAAAGATTTGGTAATTTAGACCTCGTTTTGTGGTCGAAATTGAGAATAAATTATATATTCGGGCTCCGGAGTGAATGGGTGATCGGAATTTGGTTCGAACCTCGTATTTTGACCATGTGGGCCCGAGGTCGATATTTAAATTTTTGGGCAGAATGTTTTAGGAAATATATTTAGCCATTTGGATTAGTTTGTTAAGTATTATTGATGATATTAAATCAATTGTGTATAGATACGATTGAATTGGAGCCAAATTTGAAAGGAAAGGCATTGCTTAAGGATTAAATTGGTCGTAAACCTTCGAGGTAAGTGTTTGATCTATCCTAGCTTGAGGGAATAAGATTTGAGTATAATTGCTATTTGTTATGTATTGTGTCTGACGTATATGCATGGTGACGAGTATCTATACGTTGGGGGTCGAGCATGACCATGGGTCTTAAATGAATTAGATTCCGAAATGCTTATGTGATTCTATGAAAGAATTAATTGTTGATACTTGGCACCAAGTTATTGTTTCTCTTGCCAATTATATATATCGAGAACTATGTTAAAAGTGAAATGGGAGCGGGTGGTACGCCTACCACATGATATGTAATGAAAATGGGAGCGAGTGGTACGCCTACCACAGATTATATTGAAATGGGAGCGAGTGGTACGCCTACCACACATTATATTGAAATGGGAGCGAGTGGTACGCCTAGCACAACTTATATTGATTATTGTTATTGACCATAGTTGTCGGTGACATATTATGCACTGTGTTGATAAGGAAATGGGAGCGAGTGGTACGCCTACCACAGATTATATTGAAATGGGAGCGAGTGGTACACCTACCACAGATTATATTGAAATGGGAGCGAGTGGTATGCCTACCACAACTTATATTGATTATTGTTATACGCCATAGTCGCCGGTGACATATTGTGCACTATGTTGATAATGAAATGGGAGCGAGTGGTACGCCTACCACAAGATATTAATTGAAATGGGAGCGGGTGGTACGCCTACCACAAGATATTAATTGAAATGGGAGTGGGTGGTACGCCTACCACAAGATATGAAATTAAATGGGATCGTGTTGCACGCCTGCAACAAGATGAGTAGAACTTGAAAGTGATTTTTAATTCTATTACTCGTTTATTTCTAATATTATATTTTGTTGCCACCCTAGAGTATGTTTTCCCTTCCCAATTATCACATGTTATTTCCTGTCATTTCTTGTTGTATATATATTTTGAACTGCACAGGTTTATGTGAGTGTCTGGTTCTAGCCTTGTCACTACTTCGCCGGGATAGGCCAGACACTTACCAGCACATGTGGTCGGTTGTGCTGATTCTACACTCTGCGCTCTTTTGCACAGATACACGTTTCGGAAAGCAGTATCATCAGTAGTGCGAGTGTTAGCATTCCGATCTGCGAGACACCGAGGTAGCCTTGTAGGCGTCCGCAGGACCCGGCATATCCTCTATCTTTATTTTCAGTTTGTTATCTCATGTATTCGAGACAAACAGTATTATATTTCTTTCAAACGGTTGTGTTTAGCATTCTTAGAAGTTCGTGAGTATTGTGACACCAGTTCTTTGGTAGTGATTTATATCTGGATTTCTGTATCACTTCTAGTAACATTTACTAAGTCTTCCGCTAAATTAATTTATTCCGCTGTAATCATATTATTATTGCTAAGTGTTTTAAAATGAGAAATGGTAAAAATGGAAAGATAAGTAAGAGTTGGCTTTCCTAGCTCCCACTAGTAGGCGCCATTACGACTCTCGATGGTGGGAAATCCGGGTCGTGACAAGTTGGTATTAGAGCTCTAGGTTGCAAAGGTCTCACAACTCACGAACAACCTTAGTAGAGTCTGAGGGATCATTACGGAGACGTCTGTATTTATCCCCCACAGATGGCAAGAACACGCACTTCCTCATCTACTGATCAACAACCTGAGACCCCGGCAGCCGCTCCCGCTAGGGGTAGAGGCCGAGGTAGGGGCAGAGCGCAGCCCCGAGCAGCAGCACCAGTGGCGGAGCCTCAGATTCATGTTGAGGAGGAGGTTCCAGCCCCAGCAGCTCCACTGGGCCCAGCTCAGATCCCAGAGGGGTTCATTGCTACCCCAGTTCTTCAGGACGCTCTAGTCCGATTAGTAGGATTCATGGAGAGTATCGTCCAAGTGGCTTTGCTTCCAGCAGAACCAGCCACTTCTCAGGCTGGAGAAAGGGTTCAAACTCCTGTTACGTGCACTCCGGAGCAGGTAACTGCCCAAGTTCAAGCTCCAGTGGTTCAACTAGCTGTGGCAGGTCAGCAAGGTATAGTGGCTCAGGCCGGAGGAGAGATCATTTTTCAGAAAGGCGGCAAAGGGTCGGATAAGAGGCCCCGCCATGCAGGTAGATTCAGTGGCACCTCGTCTGGAGGTAGAAATTCTTATGGTAGAGGCCATCCTTCTAGGCCCTTTCAGTCAGCTCTCCAGGTCACTCATAGTACTTCAGGTGGTCATTCAGGTCCATACGGACAGTCTCAGTTTCCCCAGCCACGACATTCACGTGGATGTTATGAATGTGGCGAGTATGTTCATCTCAGGAGGGCTTGCCCGAGGTTGAGGGGCGCTTAGCCGCAACAGTCGAGGTCTTGCCATGCTTGTGGTGACCCGAGGCACATTGTCAAGTATTGCCCCCGACTTTCAAGCAGCTCTCAGCATCAGAGTTCTCGTGCTATGATTGAGGCACTAGGTGTTCAATAGCCCGTCCAGCCAGCTAGAGGTGGGGGTAGAGGTCGTAGAGGTAGAGGTGGAGGTCATAGAGGTGGAGCTCAGACCGCCTGAGGTGTAGGCCAGCCAGCAGCCAGCTAAGAGGCTGAGCCTTCAGATGCAAACATTACAATTAATATTTTGGTTTGTGATAGAAAAGCTTCAGTGTTATTTGACCTGGGTCCACGTATTCGTATCTATCATCTTATTTTGCACCGTACTTGGTTCTGCCTAGTGATTCCCTGAGTGTTCCTATTTATATGTCTACACCAGTGGGTGATTCTATTGTGGTCGATCGAGTTCATCGGTCTTTTATTGTGGTGATTGGGGTCTTGAGACCCGAGTTGACTTATTGCGCTTAGATATGGTCGACTTCGATATTATATTATGAATGAACTGACTATCTCCATATCATGCTATCTTTGATTGACATGCCAAGACTATGACCTTAGCTCTGCCGAATTTGCCTCGTATAGAGTGGAAAGGAATTTCTGGTCTTACTAACTGCAGTGTTATTTTGTATGTTAAGGCTCGGCGTATGGTTGAGAAAGGGTGTTTGGCTTATCTAGCCTATGTTCGTGATTCTAGTGCCGAGGTTCCCTCTATTGATTCTGTACCCATGGTTCGTGAGTTTCCTGAAGTTTTCCTTTCAGACCCGCCGGGTATGCCACCCGACAGGGATAATTATTTTTTGCATTGATTTGGCCCCGGGAACACAACCCATCTCTATTCTACCATATCGCATGGCCCCGCTGGAGTTAAAGGAATTGAAGGAACAATTGCAGGATTTACTTGAAAAAGATTTCATTAGACTCAGTGTTTCGTCGTGGGGTGCGCCGGTACTATTTGTAAAGAAGAAAGATGGTTCGATGAGAATGTGCATAAATTACCAGCAATTGAACAAGGTTACAATAAAAAATAAAAAAAATTAATAACCCACTGCCGCGGATTGATGATTAATTTGACCAACTTCAGGGTGCCCATGTGTTTTCAAAGATAGACTTGAAATCTGGCTATCATCAGTTGAAAATTTGGGCATCTGATGTTTCTAAGACAGCATTCCGCACTCGGTACAGACATTATGAATTCCTGGTCATGTCTTTTGGGTTGACAAATTCCCCAGCAGCTTTTATGGAATTGATGAATCGAGTGTTCAGGCCTTATTTAGACTTGTTCATCATAGTCTTCATTGATGACATATTGATATACTCCTGCATTCAGGTGGAGCAGGCGCAACATCTCAGAGTGGCTCTCCAGACTCTGAAAAATAGTCAACTTTATGCAAAATTTTCAAAGTGTGAATTCTGGTTGAGTTCAGTCGCATTCCTGGGTTATGTTGTGATGGCAGAAGGTATACAGGTTGATCCATGGAAGATTGAGGTAGTCAAGAACTGGGCTATACCAACATCAGCCATAGAGATCCGGAGTTTCTTGGGATTACCAAGTTATTATCGGCGGTTTGTGGAGGGGTTTTCATCTATTGCAACCCCGATGACCAGATTGACCCAGAAAGGTGTCCAGTTCGAATGGTCAGATGAATGTGAGGCAAGCTTTCAGAAGCTCAAGACGGCCTTGACCACAACTACGGTGTTGGTTATGCCCACAGGTTCGGGACCCTATACGGTCTATTATGATGCTTCCCGTATTGGGCTTGCTGCAGTGTTGATACAGAATGGAAAGGTCATTGCCTATGCTTCGAGGCAGTTGAAAATCCATGAAAAGAACTATCTGGTACATGATCTGGAGTTGGCGGCAATTGTTCACGAATTGAAGATATGAAGGCATTATTTGTATGGCGTGGCATGTGAAGTATTCACCGATCACAAGAGTCTTCAATACCTGTTTAAATAGAAGGAGTTGAATTTGAGGTAGAGAAGGTGGTTGTAATTGTTGAAATATTATGAAATCACCATTTTATAACATCTGGGAAAAGCAAATGTGGTGGCCGACACTTTGAGCAGGAAGTCAGCCAATATGGGCAGTCTTGCTTATATTCCGGTTTGTCAGAGGCCGTTTGCTTTGGATGTTCAGGCCTTAGCCAACAGACTTGTGAGGTTGGATATTTCTGAGCCTAGTCGAGTGCTAGCTTGCACGGTCGCTCGCTCTTCATTATTGGAGTGTATCCGCGATCGGCAGTTTGATGGTCCTCATTTATGTGTCCTTAAATACACGGTTCAGGGACGGGGTGCCAAGCAGGTCACCTTAGATGCTGATGGAGTTTTGAGATTACAAGGGCGAATTTGTGTGCCAAATGTTGATGGACTTCGAGAGTTAATTCTAGAGGAGGCCCACAGTTCCCGGTATTTTATTCATCCTGGCGCAGCGAAGATGTATCTTGATTTGCGGCAACATTATTGGTGGCGTAGAATGAAAAAGGACATTGTGGCATATGTAGCATGGTGTTTAAATTGTCAGCAGGTTAAATATGAGCATCAGAGGTCTGGTGGTCTATTTCAGAGAATTGAGCTTCCCGAGTGGAAGTGGGAGCGGATCACTATGGACTTCGTTACTGGACTTCCGTTGACCCGGAATAAGTTTGATGCGGCTTGGGTCATTGTTAATAGACTGACCAAGTCAGCGCATTTTATTCCTGTGGCAGTCACTTATTCATCCGAGAAGTTAGTTGAAATTTATATCCGGGAAATTGTTCGGCTTCACGGTGTGTTGGTATCTATCATTTCTGATTGGGGTACGTAGTTTACCTCGCGCTTCTGGAGAGCTGTTCAGCAAGAGTTAGGCACCCAGGTTCAGTTGAGCACAACGTTCCACCCTCAGACGGACGGTCAGTCCGAAAGGACCATTTAGATTTTAGAGGATATGCTCCGAGCTTGTGTTATCAATTTTGGAGGTTCGTGGGATCATTCCTTCCTTTGGCAGAGTTTTCCTATAATAACAGCTATCAATCGAGCATCTAGATAGCTCCTTATGATGTTTTGTATGGTAGACGGTGTCGATCTCCGATTCGATGGTTCGAGCCAGGAGAGTCTCGGTTGTTGGGTATGGATTTAGTTTAGGAGGCCTTGGACAAGGTTAATATCATTCAGGATAGGCTTCGTACAGCTCAGTCCAGGCAAAAGAGCTATGCAGATCGTAAGGTTCGAGATATAGCTTTCATGGTTGGTGAACGGGTATTTCTTCGTGTATCGCCTATGAAGGGCGTGATGAGATTTGTGAAGAAGGGCAAACTTAGCCCTAGGTTTATTGGCCCATTTGAGATTCTTGATCGTGTGGGAGAGGTGGCTTATAAACTTGCCTTGCCACCTAGCTTGTCAGTTGTGCATCCAGTGTTTTATGTATCTATGCTCCAGAAGTATCACGGCGATCCATCGCACGTGATAGATTTCAGCACTGTCCAATTGGACAAGGATCTATCTTATGAGGAGGAGCCGGTGACTATTTTAGACCGGCAGGTTCGACAGTAGAGGTCGATGAGTTTTCCATCAGTGCGTGTTCAGTGGAGAGGTCAGCCTCCTGAGGCATCGACCTGGGAGTCCAAGTCTGATATGCGGAGCCGTTATCCTCATCTATTCCATGACTCAGGTACCTCCTTCTTTTGTCTGTTCGAAGACGAACAGTTGTTTTAGAGGTGGAGAATGTGACGACCCAAAGGGTCATCACCGAAGTTCTTCATTTTTCCGTGCTTCCGAGGCCTTGAAAACCTCACTTTTAGTTGCCTCGATTTGTGTGCATAGTCCGGGTGCGCAGCTGGAAAGTTGTTTTGTTGAAATATATGAATTATGTGAAACAATTGAAGAATTTTGATATTAATATGATTAAGGTTGACTTTGGTCAACATTTTTGGTGAACAGACCCGAACCCATGATTTGACGGTCTCGGAAGGTCCGTTTATGGGACTTGGGCGTATGCTCGGAATCGAATTCCGAGGTCCCAGGCCCGAGAAATGAATTTTTCCGTGAAATTATTTTCTGAAAATGTTTAAGGAAAATAAAAATGAAATTTGATCAAAAAGTAATGGTATCGGGCTTGTATTTTGGTTCCGATGCCCGGTACAGGTCATATATATGGTTTAAGCGCTTCCTGTAAAGTTTGGTTGAAAACGGACGCCGTTTGACGTGTTTCGGCCTTAAATTGGAAATTTTGGAAGTTTATGAAATTTGAAAGATTTCTTGGATTTAAGGCTCAATTCATTTATTTTGATGTTATTTTGGCGATTTGATCGCTCGATCAAGTTCATATGATGTTTTTGAGTCAGTGTGCATATTTGGTTTGCAGCCCCGAGGGCTCGGGTGAGTTTCGGATAGGTAGCGGGGTGGTTTTGGACTTAGAAAAATTGCAGAAAATCTGCAACGGGTATTCCTTCTTCGCGTTTGCGTCCCTCTGGTCGCGTTCGCGAAGGCTTCTCCTCCCCCTTCTTCGCGTTCGCAAGCCACTCCTCGCGTTCGCGTAAAACAAATCCCGGACCCCAGCCATTTCCTCTACGCATTCGCATGAAGTCTCCCGCGTTCGCGGAGCCTGGTCTGCCTCTTCTACGCGTTCGCGTAAGGCACCACGCGTTCGCGTAGGCCAATTGTGAAGCCACTAGATTTTTCTCTTCGCGTTCGCAGTGGCCCTTCGCGAACGCGATGCCTGCCCATTTTCCTTCATCACGAACGCGATGAACAAATTTTCTGCCCAGTGATTTAAGTTTTAAAATAGAACAGAAACGGGATAAAAATCCCATTTCTCAAACTCTCTCTTTTCCACAGCTTTGGGGCGAACTTTGGAGATTTTCTTCACCAAAGTTCATTGGGTAAGTATTGTTTAACTCGTCTTCTTCATTTTTCATCAACATCAATCAAATTCATAAGCCTAAACATGTGAAAATAGGTAGAAAATTAGAGAATTGGGTAGAGTTAGGCTTTTTCAAAGATTTGGTAACTGAGAACTCGTTTTGGGGTCGCACTTGAGAACAAATTATATATTCGGGCTCGGGAGTGAATGGGTGATCGGAATTTGGTTCGAACCTCTTGTTTTGACCACGTGGGCCCGGGGTCGATTTTTAGATTTTTGGGCATAATGTTTTAGGAAATATATTTAGCCATTTGGATTAGTTTGTTAAGTATTATTGATGATATTAAATCAATTGTGTATACATACAATTGAATTGGAGCCAAATTTGAAAGGAAAGGCATTGCTTAAGGATTGAGTTGGCCGTAAACCTTCGAGGTAAGTGTTTGATCTATCCTAGCTTGAGGGAATAAGAGTTGAGTATAATTGCTATTTGTTATGTGTTGTGTCCGACGTATTTGCATGGTGACGAGTATCTATACGTTGGGGTCGAGCATGACCGTGGGTCTTAAATGAATTAGATTTCGAAATTCTTATGTGATTCTATGAAAGAATTAATTGTTGAGCTTTGACACCGAGTTATTGTTTCTCTTGCCAATTATATATATTGACAACTATGTTAAAAGTGAAATGGGAGCGGGTGGTACGCCTAACACATGATATGTAATGAAAATGGGAGCGAGTGGTACGCCTACTACAGATTATATTGAAATGGGAGCGAGTGGTACACCTACCACAGATTATATTGAAATGGGAGCGAGTGGTACGCCTACCACAACTTAAATTGATTATTGTTATTGGCCATAGTTGTCAGTGACATATTGTGCACTGTGTTGATAATGAAATGGTAGCGAGTGATATGCCTACCACAAGATATTAATTGAAATGGGAGCGGGTGGTACGCCTACCACATGATATTACTTGAAATAGGAGCGGGTGGTACGCCTACCACAAGATATGAAATGAAATGGGATCGGGTTGCACGCCTGCAACAAGATGCGTTGAACTTGAAAGTGATTTTTAATTCCATTACTCGTTTATTTCTGATATTATATTTTGTTGCCACCCTAGAGTATGTTTTCCCCTTCCCAATTATCACATGTTATTTCCTGTCATTTCTTGTTGTATATATATTTTGAATTGCATAGGTTTATGTGAGTGTCTGGTTCTAGCCTTATCACTACTTCGCCGGGATAGGCCAGACACTTACCAACACATGGGGTCGGTTGAGCTGATTCTACACTCAACGCTCTTTTGCACAGATACAGGTTTTGGACAGCAGCAACATCAGTGGTGCGAGTGTTAGCATTCCGATCTGCGAGACACCGAGGTAGCCTTGCAGGCGTCTGTAGGACCCGACGTCTCCTCTATCTTTATTTTCAGTCTGTTATCTCATGTATTCGAGACAAACAGTATTATATTTCTTTCAAACGGTTGTGTTTAACATTCTTAGAAGTTCGTGAGTATTGTGACACCAATTCTTGGGTAGTGATTTATATCTGGATTTCTGTATCGCATCTAGTAACATTTACTAAGTCTTCCGCTAAATTAATTTATTCCGCTGTAATCATATTATTATTGCTAAGTGTTTTAAAATCAGAATTGGTAAAAATGGAAAGATAAGTAAGAGTTGGCTTGCCTAGATCCCACTAGTAGGCGTCATCACGACTCCCGATGGTGGGAAATCCGGGTCGTGACACGGGCATATGCCCAGAATCGAATTCGAAAGTCCCTAACATGATTTAATGTAATTTTTTGAAAACTAGCAATTTAAAAGTTTAATGAATTTCTAAGTTCGATTGTAGGTTGATTTTATTTCTACCGGGTTCGGATTCCAGTTTCGGAACTTGGTATAGGTTCATTTAAATTTTTATGACTTTTGTGCAAAATGTTATGCAAATGGAGTTTATTCGACGTAATTCAGATGTTCGATTCTAAAATTTCATGTTCTTAAGTTTCTTTACAAATTTCAAAGTTTTGGTGTCCGATTCTTGGTTCTAGGTATTATTTTGTTGTTTTAATCTTGCGAGCGAGTTTGCATGATATTATTACACTTGTGTGCATGTTTTGTTTGGAGACCGAGGGGCTCGGGTGAGTTTCAGATAGGCTACAGACCATTTGAACTTAGAAGAATTTGCTGGTCTTAGGCTAGTGCTGGTTTCTGGTGTGTTCTTCTTCCCCAATGCGAAGATATCCCGAGATCGCGAAGATTAATCTGGGATAGGGAGGCTTTCATTCATCACGAACGCGTTGTCTGTAACGCGAATGCGAAGCATTGAAGGGATGGGGGGGGGGGGGGTTAANCAAACGTAGACAGCCTTTTGCGAACGCATTGGGTTGAGGGACCTGGGAAGAGGGGAATCGTTGTTACTCTGTGCTAACACGAAGCACTGGGGGAGAAACATTCGTGAACACGTGAATAACCTCGCGAACGCGTAAGCCATTGTGGCTGCTATGCTTTGAGCATGCGTCAGGCCCTTCGCGAATGCAAAAAAGGCTAGGCGCCAAGTGTATTAAATATCCCATAGACGGGATTTCACCATCTTCTCATTAGATCTCGACCTAGAAGCTATTTTAAGAGAAATTTCATCATCATTTTATAGGTTAGTATATTTTAACTCGTTTTCTTCCATTTCCATCAACACCCATTAATTTCAAACCTTCATTTATGTTCTTTCATGGTAGAAAATTAGGGATTTTAGAGGAATTGCGGGTTTTTGTAAAATTGTGATTCAGATCATAAATTGAGGTCAAATTTTGAAACTAAGCACATAATCGAGCTCGGGGGTGAGTGCGTAATTGAGTTTTTATCCGAATCTCAGGCTTTGACCAAGCTACTCGGGTTGACTTTGGTTCAATTTTTATATAAAATGTAAATATCTTAATTTTATGTATTATAATTGATTTCTCTAGTATTTTTTGACGTTATTGAGTCAATTTTGGAAGCAGATTTTAGTTGAAAAGGCTCGGCTGAGCTTTGATTTGCTTGCGCAGCGAGGTAAGTGTTGAGTCTAACCTTGATTTGAGGGAAATAGGAACTCTTGAGCTATGTGTTATGTAAATTAAATGTGTAGCGTTGTATATGCGAGGTAACAAGTATATATATGCTGAAAAAATAATTGTTTCCATGCTTTTTCGTATTCCATTAATTTTTTTGTTCCATGTCTTAACTGTTACTTACTTTAATTGCTTCCTATGCTTTAACTTGCTACTTCTCACTTATAATTCTCATTTTAAAATATTAGTTTATTCTATGCTTCCATGATTAGTTGCTAGTTGCCTTTTTTGTTTTACTTGTATACTTTAATTGATATTTATTTGGCTTATCTTGTTGCTTTGTATTAATTGTAGCGTACCTTGTTTTGGTACGAGGTTCCTTTATGGCTTTGATTTCATATTCTTTGTTCATAGATATTCTTGTGAATTGATTAAATTTATTAATTTTTGTTTATGGATCGGGTTGCACGCGGCAACAGATGGAATAAAGGAGGATTAATATTGATATGATGGGATCGACTTGCACGCCACAATAATTTTATATGTAGTTTGATATGGTAAAATAAGGAAGGATTATGATCTTGATTCTTATTATATGGTGGGATCGAGTTGCGCTGCAACGGGTTTTATATGTTATTCTTGATATGATATGGTGAAATAAGGAGAGATTGTATTTGTACGGTGGGATCGGGTTGTGCGCTATAATGGATTGTGTATTTTATTTCATTGTTGTACTGTGTTAGCTTTCGATGATTTTCTATGAGATTCTGAGTACTGGTGTTTCTGTTTTTACCAATTTTGAGGATTGAGTTTATTATCATAAGTTAACTGTGTTATTTTCTTGTGTTCCCCTTCCGGTATTATTATTACACTTCGTATATGTTACTTTAAGTGACCCGCTTTAGCCTCATCATTACTTCATCGAGGTTAGGCTCGGCACTTACATAGTAAATGGGGTCAATTGTACTCATACTACACTCTGCACTTTTTGTGCATGTTTTGAGGTCGGTCATAGTGGCGATCAGTAGATCGCTTGGAATGATTGCCTGAAGGAGACTTAAAGTACAACTGCTCGGCGTTCATGTCCCTGAAATCCCCTTTCATCTTATTCTAGTTGTTATTTCATTTCAGACATCTGTTCTTTAATTCATACCATTATTTGTATTATTCTAGTCGTTCGTGCACTTGTGACACCAGTTTTGGTATTGTATTAAAATTCATTATTGTATGATTTTCTCACTCTATTTCAGTTTATTTAGTTCTTGATTATTATTTAATTTGAATTGTTAAAAATGACTAGAAACTGTTCTAACGTTGGCGTGCCTAGCAAGTAAAATGTTAGGTTCCATCACGGTCCCCAGGGTGGGAATTTCGGGTCGTGACAAGTTGGTATCAGATCATTAGGTTTCCTGGGTCTCACAAGTCACGAGCAAGCTTAGTAGAGTCTGGGGGATTGGTACGAAGACGTCTGTACTTATCTTTTAGAGGCTATGAGGTTTAGGAAATATTCCATTTCTTTCCTTTTTTATCGTGCGATTTTATTTTATCATTGATGATTAAACTATTATATTCTTGTTCTCTCGTAGAATTTGAGAACACGCATAACATCTGTAGCCAGACAGGAGACACAGTCCCCAGCAGCAGCTACTACTAGGGGTACAGGTTGAGGCCGGAGCCGAGCCAGAGGCTGAGGTAGAGGCAGAGCTCATCCTATAGCTCGAGTAACAACATCCGTAGTGGAGGCTCATAATGATCACGAGGAGGAGGTTTCAACTCAGACTATACCTGTAGAACCATCCCAGGTCCCCGAGGGGTTCATAGCCACTTTAGTGCTTCAGGACGCTCTAGTCCATTTGATGGGCCTTATGGATAGTGTGTTCCAAACCGGTACATTCCCGGTGGCTCCATCCGTCTCTCAGGCCGGGTGAGGAGCACATATTCCCGCTAATCACACCCCGGAGCAGGCGGCTCCCAAGTATCAGACTCCAGTAGCCCTGCTAGTTAGGGTAGTTCATCCAGTTTTTGCAGCACAGGCCGGTGATAGGCCCAATATGTCTTCTAAGGCTTTGTTGAGGTTGGTCAAGTATAACAAGCTCTTTACTATTCATTTCAGTGGTTCACCTTCTGAGGACCCACGTGATTATCTTGACTGTTGCCATGAGGTGCTACGCAACATGGGTACAGTTGAGACCAATGAGGTAGATTTTGAGATGTTTCATGTGAATGCCTCTGCTAAGAGCTAGTGGAGAGATTATATGTTGACTAGATCAACTGGGTCGCCTACACTTACTTGGGATCACTTCTCACATCTATTTTATGAGAAGTTCTTTCCTGTCACCGTAAAAGAGGATTACGCAAGCAGTTTGAGCGTCTTTAGTAGGGGAGTATGACTGTTACCCAATATGCTTCTCGATTTGTGTGCCTATCTCTCCATGTTATTACCTTGATTCCAACAGAGAGGGATAAAGTGAGGAGATTCATTGATGGGCTCACATTCATTATCAGGATACAGATGGCCAAGGAGACTGAAGATGATATCACCTTCTAAAAAGCTATAGATATTATTAGACAGATCGAGATGGTTTGTGCTTAGGAGAGTCGCCATGCTGTCGTACGCCCCCTTTTTCTCTAAAGAGAAATCGGGTTTACGACATTCGGGAAGACAACTCTATTCCCGCTTGGGAATTGTGTTTTTGGTGGTTGAAGAGTCGCCACCTAATGATTAAGTGCATTAGGACACTAAGAGTTTTGAAATTGAAAATGGGAGTTCGGGTAAGGGTTAGAAATTATCTAGTGTGGTTCCCGACCATGCTATGTAGTGATTTTAAATGCAAACAACAAGTAGACAAGCAAGAATTACAAATACAAAGAGGGGTTTTCACATAATGGTTGCAAGGGACTAAGGAAGTTAAAGAAACTGAATTTTGATAGGGGAAGCAGTTTTAAAACCTTGAATAAAAAAGTAAAAAGAGAAAATTTCCACATAGTTGTTGCAAGTTAAAAGTTGTTTAAAAACTGAAGTTTGGCATAAAATAAAATGGACAAATAAAGGAAGGGGTCCTAGGTTTATACATAACATGGATCAACCCATACAACACCCGGTAACCGTTTATACACGTGGTTTTATCGCGTGGTCATCATATCCATATCTACCCTTTCCCACCTCGTTAAGGTATTAAGTGCAAAATGGTGTCGTTACCTATAGAATGCTATTACCCGTCCCAATCCTATCAGTCCCGGAGGCATTTGGGACTTCTAGTCCTATCAAGGGAAGGAATTTTTTGGGTTTTTTCAAGAATTTAGAAAGGGAAAAAATTCTAATGCGTCAAACAAAACACATAGGACAATTATGGGGTATACATAACAATTAAAGGCTCAAATATGCCTTCTTATAATCACAAAAAAATGTAGTTTAGCATGCCTTACATATACTGATTAGGTCTGAATTAAACTTAAACGTTAAGTGGACTGGTTCAACCCTTATTTTTAGACAAAAAGTCTGTATTAGGTCCGCCTGGCTGCAATTATTAAAGACTGATACAATTAGAGCTTTTACCCTAAGGCTTGCCTAGGTGAAACATATAAGCATGATATCTACTGGTTTCAGAAAAGAAGTAAACAGGTTACATAAGGGTTGCCAGTTTTAACAGAATAATACAAGTTCTACAATTGATAACGCGTTATTACTCACAGATTACCTTAAAACGAGTGAGGTAATTCAGAATTGATTGACAGTTCATATAGGCATGTTTTGTAGCGTTGTTAATTTTACACACTTTTTACATGCGTAGCAAGAATGCAGAAATCCTATGAGCATGGTATCTAGAATGCAATTGATTATTGTTTAAGCCTAAAAAAATCATTTGCCTAATCATAAATACGTATACAGTATTCAGAAACCCTATAGACATGCTTTCTATATTATAGGCAAAAAAATGCATAATCCTATAGACATGTTTTCTATGTGAGATGTAGAAATGCAGAGAACTATTGACCTATGTACGAAATGCATAACTTAAAGCAGGATTTCTATATGAAAGTGCAGAACCTAAACAGGATTTCTATATGAAGAATGTAGAAATGCAGAACTTAAAACAGTATTTCTATATGAGAGTGCAGAACCTAAAACAAGATTTCTAGATGCAGAAATGTAGAGCTTGGCGTGATTTGTAGAACTAAATACCTAATGAACATGATATGTACCCTTATGCACACAGTAAGTAACCCTCCCCTTTCTTTACCAAACCACATAAGTTATTACAAATTATTACAGACCAAATGAATCAGAAATTTAAGCTGCATCCAAGGAACCTAATTCAGACTCAATGTCTAACAATATGAGATGAACCAACTTCCGGGATCAGATTTTCAAAGCCTTTCTCTTATTTGGGATGTGTCAAAGTTCCAAGAAACTTCAAGAGTTCTATTCAGTGCTTACACCCCAAATGTTATTGCAGAACAGATTATGGTGCAGTGTGGAAGTGTCAGCCCTCAAATGTCCAAGTTCTGAGGGAACTCAAGGTTCCCAAAGCAAAGGTCATAAAAGGGGGCAGAACTTAGGGACTACGAGTAAGTGTAAGTGTAATGAAATTGAATTAGGGGGGAGCCATGGCAGGTTGGTCGTCATGCCTAGAAACCGGGTTGTTGGCACACCCCTGACCAGCTTGTCGGCTTAAATATTAGAGAGTTAGGACCTTTTGAAGGTCAGGTTCAGCCATGGACAACAATTCATATGCTACCAGGCTATACCTAAACTCTATACATATAAGGGAATGGTGGAATAGGAGATTGAAAGAGGCAAGGATCCAAATGACCCAGTCTTAATCCATGACAACAACTTTGCATGTTGCCATGTCTTAAAATACAGCCCAAACACATAAAGGGAATGGGGATAGGGATTCATTACGACAACAGATATCAAGACATAAGTACTTATTTTTTAAAGTTGAATTCTATAAAGTAGTAAAAAAAGCTTCTAAGCCAAAGTGAAATCAAGAAGCAAGAATGTAAGTTTTAGAAGAAAGTTGTGATGATAAAAAATCGTGTGTGTGTTAATGAAAGAGCAGGGTATTTATAATTGAAAATAGGTGTAGCAAATAAGGCAAGATCATAGTTTAGTAATAATTAAGGAACTATGTACTAATTAAAATAAATCATTTCATAGACTTCCTTTAATTAAGAAGTCCAAATTCAAACGGTAATGGGCAGAAGTTATTTAAGGAAGGAGATCAAGTAAATATCTCGTGCAAGGTAGACAAATAAGGGTAAATACATAGAAGACATTTAAGGTAAAATTCTAGTGGTACTTGATCTATAAAACAAGGAAAGGGAATCAGTAAAATAACTAGTAAAGAATCCCATTGAAAGCCTTACTCGAGTTAGAAAAGAGGTAAAGGAAAGTTTTAATTTATGGAAAAATCAGTAACAATCAAATAAGCAACATTAAAGGTATTCAAAATCAATTAACAGTTGGCAAAACATTCGAAAGAGAAGTTCTCATATATAAAACACAGAGACACGTCGAGCAAGAACGAGGTCATGCTAATTATTAAAGACTAGCAAGAAAGTTTTGAAATCACAAACATAGAAAGAGGTCAAATTCATTTCATAAACTCGGAGTGAGTCTGAGAATTCTAGGTTTCAAAGGAGAACCCTTGTCCAAATATAAAACCAAATTAGCCAAAGAAAAGCCCCAAATCTTAGGGTTTTTAAACTCGAATTTGATATAGAGATGAAGAGGCAAACTATTGAGATAGGCTCAGGAGAAGCATACAAGCACAATAGTAAGTAGAACATAGAAACCAGTACAGGAAACAAGTTTCAAGAAAAGCTTGAAATTTAAACGAGTTCAGGTAGTGTAAACTTGAAGAAACAGTCGATGAAACACATCTAGAAAGAATCCAGATAAAGTATGGTAAAGGCAAAAAAAGGACTAAAACTCAGTAGGATAATACAGTATAGAAACACATAAGATAGGCATGTGAGAGCATACCAAAAAAACTTCATAATACAGCAAATATAAGAACACACGAAAAGGCATACGAATCAGAAAAGAGCAAATAATAACATAGCAGGGGTTGATTCTTACCAATAAAAGGAGAAGAAGAAGAGTCAGAAACATTTTAAGAACTTTCCTGAAACCCTAACTGAAAAGAAGTGCCCTTTTGAAAGAAAATCGGAGAAAAGGTTTAAGAGACTTAAGCAACAGTGCAAACATGTAGCCGATCTAAAATAATCGGAGAGAAACTCAATATTTAGGGTTCTAGATGAACCCTAGAAATTAGAAAGGATTCAAAAATACTCGATCTAAGCCGGATAATGCCATAAACAGACTCAAAAGACCAAGAGCCACAAGAGCAAGGCCGGAGATAGCCGGAATCTTCGAATCAGTGAAGGCTTGACTGAAGACCCTCGAGGTCTGGCCTCGATCCTTCGAACAATAGGCATGCAGGAGCCATATGAGGTGGGTATAGGTTGTCCATGCCCTGAGAAGCCATGGACGCCGGTGAAATTATGGTAGAACAAGGTAGGGGGAGGCTAGGGTTACGGGGAGGGCTAGAGAGAGTTTGAGAGATGAGAGTTCAAATGCGGCATATTTGATAGAATAGATTAGGGTTAGGGGGTACTGGAAATTAAAAAAGGAAAGAACGAATCATGACCGTTGATCAAAACGATCAACGACCAAGATTAAAAGAGGAACCTGGCGGGTCTGAAAATGGGTTGTAGGTTTGGGTTGGAATTTGAAATTGGGTCGTTTGATTAGAGTGGAATTGGGGGGCTAAATTGAGGCTAAAATTGCAATTGGAAATGGTTATGTATTAAATAACTGATTTCTCCCCTTTAATTTCTGTAAAATAGTTAAAAAGATTTTAAAAAAAAAACTAAAAGCACTTAACTAATTAATAATGTATAAACATTAATCTAAAAATACTGGGAATAATTTTATAATTGTAAAATGCCATTAATCATAATATAGGCTATGATTGCAATTTTATGCAATTTTAATTTAAAAATATCAAATAAATTTGTAAAAATATGCAAAAATCACCTCTATTATATTTTGGTATAAATATGAGGATGGAATTAAATTATTCACAAAAATGGTAATTTTAAGAATAATTATGGGATTTTGTACTGCTAAAATAGACAATTAATCGATTTTACGAATCTTAGAAAATTAGGAAAAAATTCCAAAACTCTTGGCCATGCATATGTATGAAAGAGTTATCGGGTAAAGATATGATAACCAATTTTGACCGAGAGAGATGACCTGCAAAGGTTTTGACCAAGCTCTGGTTTCTGAGCTGCCTACATATCCCTAGTTTTACAGGAATCATGTCATATGTAGTTCAGGATTCATCGACGAAGTATGCCGATGGAGGTTTTCAAAGAGACGAGCGCAATATTTAGGTTGGGAAGGGTGGTCGGGGACTGATGGGTTGCGATAACCGGGGCGTGATCGCTCCTGTTGTAATGGTCGTGGCCAGCTGATGTACCTGCAATTGAGTTATACAAGCATATCGTGCGGAATTTTAAACGTGATACAAGTTCCCATTGGACTATGAATGTTGTCTTTTGACGGTTAAGATGACGTCCTCAGACCATGACCTCATGCGCCATGCAGCGCATAATAAAGGATTCACAGGCTATGAAATGATGTTCTCGGGCCATGACAATGGTGCCTCCGAACCACGATGCCTTTGAACAATGATGTGCAAAATATAAAGCGGGGTCATCGAGCCATGGCATGGTGTTCTCGGGCTATGAAGATGGTGCCTATGAACAATGACGCCTTTGGATGGTTTGTCGGTATTTCAGCCCATGAAATGTAAGATTGGGCGGTATTTCAGCCCATTAAATGCAAGATTTGGCGGTATTTCAGCCGATGTGAAGGATAAATCTAAATGGCGATATTTCAGCCGACAAAAAATTAAATAAAGTTGGCGATGTTTCAGCCGATGTAGAAAAAATGTAAATGGCGATATTTTAGCCGACATAAATTTAAATAAAGCTAGCGGTGTTTCAGCCGATGTAGAAAAATGTAAAGGACGATATTTCAGCCGATAGAAAGCATAAGTATAGATGATGATGGGGGTTTAAATATAACTGGCGATCTTTCAGCTGATACCGAGATTTAAATAAGGTTGGCGGTATTTCATCTAGTGAAAATATTTAAGTAAAATTGGGGATATTTCAGCCGATGTAGGGATCTAAATAGAGTTGGCGATATTTCAGCTGATATAGAGATTTAAATAAAGTTGGCGATCTTTCAGCGATGCAGATGGAGGTAGAGCTTAACCTCATAAGGCGGAATGGTAGCCTTATGCAATGTAGAGAAAAATGCAGGATGGAGGTTGAGCTTAACCTCAGAAGGCAGAATGTTAGCCTTATGCAATGCAGAGAAAAATGCAGGATGGAGACAGTGCTTAGTCTCAGAAGGCAGAAAAGTAGCCTTATGCAATGCGAAAAATGCAGATGGAGATAGTGCTTAGTGTCGGAAGGTAGAAAAGTAGCCTTATGCGATGCGAAAAATGTAGATGGAGACAGTGCTTAGTCTCGGAAGGCACAAAAGTAGCCTTATGCAATGCGAAAAATGCCGATGGAGACAGTGCTTAGTCTCGGAAGGCAGAAAGTAGCCTTATGCAATGTGAAAAATGCCGATGGAGACAGTGCTTAGTCTCGGAAGGCAGAAAGGTAGCCTTATGCAATGCAAAAAAATGCAGACGAAGACAGTGCTTAGTCTCAAAAGGCAGAAAAGTATCCTTATGCAATGCAATAAATAAAGGTGAGGATAACACTTGTAAAGTGAGGATAGCACTCGTAAGGTGAGGATAGCACTATCCTTATGATTACAATCTCTTAGCTGATTGATGATGGTCGGTAGTTGATTGTCATTGTGGTTGCTAGGAATATCGTACGTGGATATCACTCGTAAGTGGGCGATGATTTTGAGAGTCGTATTCCTGAAAAATAAGAGATTGTAATCATATTTTATGACTTTATGTCTGGGGTGCCTGCATCCAAGGAAAAATCATGAGTTTTGTAAAGGGGAAGGTTAGTTCATCTTCCTGTGGACCTCTCTTGTCCTACTCGAATCTTGCTTTCATTTGGAGTAGCATTGCTAAACAAAGCTATTTTGATAGTAGCCATGCATGATTTATCAAAATAATAAAAATATGATGTAAATACATAATAGGTAAAATGGTTTTAGATGAATCGATGACTGCGACACGATTCAAGATATTGCAACCTCTTTTTCTCCGGAATTTTGAGGGTCCTCCTTGAAATTCTACCCCAGTTTACTAGGTTAGTGCTTCTGACAGCTGCGCATGATGATTGGTGAAGATCAACTTCGAAATTTTGAGGGTCCTCCTCAAAATTATGCCCTAGTTTCCAGTATCGGGGGAAATAAAAATTTTGTTGAATTGTGACCGAACCCATAAGGCTACCTACGTATCCCATCTTAAATGGGAATCAGGTCAAACATAGTTCAAATTACATCATAAAGGAATCATAATGGTTACACATAGTATCGCTTCACTGCATCTCAATTGATCGGCTTTGGCCAAACTTCTTTGTCCATTTCTACAGGTGTGAGGGCTCCTCCTGTTAGAACCCGGTGAACCACGTACGGACCTTGCCAATTAGGAGAGAACTTTCCTTTGGCCTCATTTTGGTGTGGAAAAATCTTCTTCAGTACTAACTGCCCTGGTGCGAATCGTCTTGGCCTGGCTCTCTTTTCGAAGGCACTGGACATCCCGTTCTAATACAATTGACCATCGAAAACTGTGTTCATTCTTTTCCCATCTATAAGGGCTAATTGCTCATAGTGACTCTTTACCCATTCTGCATCTTCAAGTTCTGCTTCCTGCATAATCCTTAGTGAGGGAATCTCTACCTCGGTCGGGATGACTGTCTCGGTGCCATAAACCAATATATGGGGAGTCGTCCCAGTTGATGTGCGGACCGTGGTGCAGTACCCTAACAGAGCAAATAATAGCTTTTCGTGCCACTGCTTGTGTTTCTCTATAATTTTCTTTAGTATCTTCTTGATGTTCTTATTAGCCGCTTCTACAACTCCATTTATCTGAGGTTTGTACATCGTAGAGTTCTTGTGCTTGATCCTGCAGGTTTCACACATTGCTTTCATCAAGTCATTGTTGAGATTGGAACCATTATCACTGATGATCGACTCTGGCATGACGAATAGGCAAATGATACGGTCGCGGACAAAGTCTTCCACAACCTTCTTAGTTACCACCTTATATGATGTTGCTTAAACCCATTTGGTGAAATAATCAATTGCCACTGGAATGAACCTGTGCCCGTTTGATGTGGCAGGCTCGATAGGTCCAATGACATCCATTCCCTAAGCGACGAATGGCCATGGTAAGCTTGTTGCATTGAGCTCGTTAGGAGGCACTTTTATCATGTCTACATAGATTTGGCAATGATGACATTTCCAAACATACTGGATGCAGTCTGTCACCATGGTCATCCAGAAGTGACCAGCTCAAAGTATTTTCTTGGCTAAGACGAAACCATTCATGTGCGGACCACAGGTCCCCGCATGAACCTCCTCCAACAACCCGGATGCTTCCTTTGCTTCGACACACCTTAGTAATCCCAAATCGGGAGTCCTCATATACATGATTCCTCCGTTGTGAAAGAAGTGATTAGATAACCTCCGCAGTGTGCGCTTTTGAGTAGTGTTTGCAAGTTCTGGATATTCTCCTGTTGACAAATATTTCCTAATGTCATGGAACCATGGTTTGCCGTCTACTTCTTCCTCGACATGAGTACAATAGGTAGGCTGAACCTGGATTTTTACCGGGATGGGATCAATGAAGTTCTTATCTAGATGTTGAATCATGGATGATAGAGTGGCCAATGCATCAGTGAACTCGTTCTGAACTCTGGGGACATGCTGGAATTCTGTCTTTGTAAATCTCTTCCTCAACTCTTGTACATGATGCAAGTATGGGAGTATTTTGGAGTTCTTGGTTGCCCATTCTTCTCGAACATGATGTATGAGCAAATCTGAGTCCCCGGTCACTAGTAACCCCCGAACGTTCATGTCAATGGCCACCTTGAGCCCCAATATGCATGCTCTGACCTTCTGTTTTACTGGCGGACATGTTTGATCGGTTGGCAATTTGTGAGCTACGATAGATGTACTGAGACCGGTCATATCATCATATGACCAGGCAAATATGTCCTCATATTCTTTTATAAACTCTATGTACTCTTCCTTTTCTGACAGCGACAGGTCAACACTCATGCATTTTTCCTTGACATTCTCTGTATCCCCCTAGTTGACAACCTCAGTTTCGTCTAAGTTAGACTTAGGTGTATTCTCAAAGTCCTCAACCTCTTTAACGACCTTTTCTGGTATCTCATCCTCCTCTGAGTCTATATCCGTTTGTTGCGTTATCTCGTTGCCTTTCACATTCTCGGTTCATCAAGATAAGTAATAGTAATGTTATGTAAAATAAAGTAATTGACAGAGAAAAATAATGAGAGCGAGACTTATAAGAAATTGAAATACTTTGATAAATTCCAAAATTATTTTGAACATCGGAGCTCTTTTCAAAATTTAAAGATAATACTGAAGGGAAATCCATTAGCGAAAAACTAAAAGATAATGCATAGTGCTTTGTTCACACATGCAACCCTGAAGCTTTCCGGGCCTTGGTGGTTCTGATGGACCAATTGTTGAGGCGCGCCCCTCGGCTCACAGCCTGTATGGAAGGGCCTTCCTCCCTTTCCTCCTCGAGAATTACATGGAAGCCCATATCGTCATCTTCCAAGAACATATTCTTCATCGCCGCCAATATTTCTTCTTCCTCTGACCCATATAAGATGTCTGCCGGCTGGAAAGTCTGTTCCGAGTGCGGTATCGGGTGCTCCGGTGGATAGTAGGGGTCATGCCATGGTGGCGACCAGTTCCTGAATTCTTGCCAAGTATATCCATACCCTAACCCGAAAGTGGTTCCATGCTTCTTCAATTTGATTGTCTTGGTGATTCCCTGGAGGTTCTTGCCGAGCCCTTTGCCAGGTTCATAACCGCTACAATTCAGGATACTTTCTATCTTGTTATCCCACCACTTATCTTTGTCCACGGCGTTGACTCGCTCAATTTGGTGGTAGGTTTCTCCTCCTAATTTCCTTCTCCCTTCAATCGCTAGGATGGTTTGGCGACTGTATATGGGGATACTCCCGTCACCATGAATAATCACCTCTTAGTGATTCCACTTGAATTTCACTGCCTGGTGCAGGGTTGATGCTATAGCTCCAGCGACGTGGATCCAAGGTCATCCCAGTAGTAAGTTGTATGATGCTAGGATTTTTATTACTTGAAAATCAACATCGAACCAAGTTTGTCCCATTTGCACACATAAACTGATCTCCCCAATGGTGGACCTTTGGGAACCATCAAAAGCTTTGACATTGATAGCCCCATCCTTGATTTCATGCAGACTTTTCCCCAATGTTCCGAGGGTTACCAATGGACAAATGTTGAGGCTGGACCCTCCATCAATCAAAGTTTTGGTGATAAAATAGTCTTCACATTGCACAGTGATGTGCAATGCTTTGTTGTGCCCTAAACCTTCAAGGGGAAACTCATCCTTGTGGAAAGTGATCTTATGACTCTCAAATACCGGCCCAAACATATTTTCCATCTCTCTTCCAGTTATATTGCTGGGTACGTATGCCTCGCTCAGTATCTTCATTAGGGCATTCTTGTGTGTCTCGGAGCTCTGCAACAGAGCTAGAATGGAGATCTACGCTGGTGTTTTATTTAATTGATGAACAACTGAGTACTCTTTCGCCTATATCTTCTGCCAGAGATCATCATGTCCAGTTTTAATAGGCCGTCCAGAGGCCTGCTTACTTGATTCAACTAAGTTCTTCGGAGTATAAATTCTGCCAGTACTGGTCATACCCTGTGCTGCGATTGCTTCTCCAAACATGGTTTTTCCATTCCTTCTTGCCTCGGTGGTGTAATACCAAGGAATGGCATGTTTCTGGAATGGCATTACTACTGACATCGCTACAAGAATGGGCACTCTCGTCTTGGGTGGAAACACAACAACTTCAAATGGTACCTTTGGAGACGCAAACTCCACCTCAATCGTCTCTGTGGTCCTTTTGGATGACGGTGCTTCAAGATCAAGAGGCTCGAACATGTTTACCTCAGCATTCCCAAATGGCTGGATCTAGACTACAATTGGATTCAGTGTGACAGTTGGTTTCTTGGGCTCATCACCTTCGACAATTAATCCAATTGACCCCTTGGGGTCCTAATCATCTTCTACTTCGATCATATGCACACCACCACCCTTATGATCAGGCAAGGGATTGTTGCGAACGTTAGGAGTAGGTTCCTTGGCCACTATGATTTTGTTGTCAATTAGAGCTTGGATTTTGTCTTTCAGAGATCGGCACTCATCAATGGTATGCCCTTTCTTGCCGGAATGGTACGCAGAAGTTTTATTTGGATTGACCCACTGGGAAGGATTTTCTGGAGTTATGGTGGGGATTGGGGTGACTTAACCAGCTTCTTTGAGTCTTTCATATAGTTGGTCGATTGTCTCGGCGATGGCGGTGTATTGCTTGGGAGGTCTACGGTCGAAGTTAGGGCGTGGCATGAGGAAGTTTTAGCGGGCGGGAGGTGATTGGTAATGAGCATTATAGTCTTGGTAGACGGGTGCAGGTTGGGAATATCTTGGTGAGATAGGTTGATATGTGGGTGAGGGGGACGATTGGTAAGCGGGTGATGGAATTTGGTAAGAGGGCAGATGTGCTTGGTAATTGGGGATAGGCTGGTATGTGAGAGGAGGTACCGGGTAGGCTTGGTATTTTACTGGGGACTTGGTTCGCTGTGCAACCATCAGAGCACTCACATCCTTTTTCTTGGACGCGCCACCAGATTGTAGGCCTTGTTGGTATCCTGCAGTGCCTCAAAATTAGTGACCATACTGCTCTTAATGCCCTCCTCAATCCTTTCTCCTAGCTTTATGATATCGGAGAATTTCTGGCCCTCTATCAATATTAACATCTCATAATACTGTGGATCTTGAGCTCGGACGAAAAATTGGTTCATCTATTCTTCCTCTAAGGTCGGCCTGACCTTAGTATCCTCGGATCTCCATCGAGTAGCATACTCGCGGAATGTCTTAGTGGGTTTCTTTTTCAGATTCTGGATGTAGAAGATATCTGGTGCATTTTCTCTATTGAACCTGAACCTGTCCATGAAATCGGACGCCATTCCAACCTAGATCGTCCACTTCTTGGAATCTTGGCTAATGTACCAAGATAGTGCAATCACCTTTCAAACGTCTTATGAAGAGTTTCATGCGGATCTTCTCATATCTTCCTATGCCGACCAGCTTATCATAGTATGTCCTCAAATGGACTCTAGGTTCCCCCGAGCCATCAAACATTTCGGACTTGGGGGGGGTTTGAACCCCTCGGGGAGTTCGACGTCTGGCTGAATGAAAAGAACCTCATAATTCATCCCTTCAATGCCTTTGTTTCCTTCAACGCCCTGGACTCGGCTAGTTAATTTCTTGAGCTTTGCCGCCAGGTTCTTAATGAGAGAGTCTTTGTCATTAGACTCTGGTGTGTTTTTAATGGGTTGAGTGTATTGTGGCATGGTTTCCACATAGATGGGAATGTGGTGGGGATGATCACTTGATGGTTCAGGGATAAGGAGTGGAGCGTTGTTCTGACATGTATTGCAATTTTGATGAGTAGCGGGTTATTTCTTTATTTTTGGGATGTTTTGTGGAGGTATGGGGTGTTGAGCATTGGGAAAGTTGATGTCTGGAGTAGTGAGGTAGAATGAAAGACTCTCCAAGTTCCGAACTTGGTCTAGTTCTTCTTGACATTTCAATAACTTTTGTTCGAGCTGAGCGACATTTTCTTTGGATACCTGAACACCCTGAGGAACCTCTACCCTTTCAGCTGAGTTATCCTTTCTGACGTTGTTCAAATCTTCCATTTTTGCTTTGCCCCTGTTTGGTAGGACTTGGAGGAGGAGGAGGTGGAGGGCCCTTAGATCTTGTGGAGTAGGATGACGATGCTAGAATGCACGAACTAACCTTTTGGGGAGGGGAATAAAAAAAAGTAAAAACAAAAAAGGTAGCAAGTTAGTATGGATTCTGTGAAAAATATTGCAATATTTAAACATATAGTAAAAGAATATAAATCATGTCCTAAATTAGGTGCCTCGTTGTGCCCGAGGTAGGCCTAGTGACAAGTTGATTTGGAGAACTTATAATGCTAAATGCCTCATTTTATTGATAAAAATAAGACGAATCCCAAAATGACACTAAAATTGCATAAAGTAAAATATCATTAATGGCCATTGGCCTTATTACATTTCAAAGCGAAAAAGAAAAGAAAATCCTAACTATTTGGTCCCATAAGGACCTTCCCCAGACTCGTCATCTTTAGCTCCATCGAACAGCTTCACAAGTTCATGCAGTCCCAACAGCAAGTAAGCTCTAGCCAAGTGTCCCCCTTCGATTCCCTCGACATTCTGGCAGTGAAGGTCTTCCCACCAGCTTAGCAACCTTGGGTGAATATTGGTCACCATGCTGAATCTGGGGATTTCGTGCCTCATTTTCAGCAAAACAAAGCATTAGTCCCTTACCCCCGCCGAACTCGAATATTTAAATCAATAATTGGCATAATGGCATTTAGTTCTCCAAATAAATGCTCAGAGTATGGTGTTGTCCGTTTGGGTTCCAAGGGAACCCAGTGGACTTTGGATAGGCTATCTTAAAGAGTCATTATGTGGACAACATAACTAACTCGACTATGTTTGACAGTGATGCATGAACAATTAAACAGAATAAGCTTTCTATGGAGTGCTAGATCGGTACCCTTAAGTGGACAACTCAAGAGGGAAAGGAATGAAACCGTCGACTGCACCGCTGATCGACTAGTTTTACCAAAAACATGCCTTTGCCAAATTTAGGGGTTAATAATATTGGAAGAGCGCAACCACTCATCAAGCGTTGTTATGGTATTTGTTTGGCACGAGTGGAGTATGATGTTGAAAAATGCAATTAAAAATATGAAACAACATGTCACATATTTTCACGTTCATAATGATTACAATAATTTCTCAAAATTACAATGGTATTGAAGGAAAACAGTAAATGAAAGCGTTAAAGAAAAAAGAAACAAAAAGACAAGTCAGTTTCAAATAAAGGCATTAAACAAAGCAATAAAGAAAACAGTAAAGTTACATATAACATGCACTGGTAGGAGCCTAAACAAACCCCAGCAGAGTCTCCATGCTGTCGTACACCCCTTTTTTCTCTAAAGCAAAATCGGGTTTACGACATTCGGGAAGACAACTCTATTCCCGCTTGGGAATTGGGTATTTGGAGGTTGAAGAGTGGCCAGCTAATGATTAAGTGCATTAGGACACTAAGAGTTTTGAAATTGAAAACTAGAGTTCGGGTAAGGGATAGAAATTATATCGAGGGGAAGGTGTTAGGCACCACTCAAGATCTACTAGTGTGGTTCCCGGCCATGCTATGTAGTGACATTAAATGCAAACAACAAGTAGACAAGCATGAATTACAAATACAAGAGGGGTTTTCACATAATGGTTGCAAGGGATTAAGGAAGTTAAAGAAACTGAATTTTGATAGGGGAAGTAGTTTTAAAACCTTGAATAAAAAAGTAAAAAGAGAAAATTTCCACTTAGTTGTTGCAAGATAAAAGCAGTTTAAAAGTTGAAGTTTGGCAAAAAATAAGATGGACAAATAAGGGAAGGGGTCCTATGTTTATACATAACATGGATCACCCCATGCAACACCCGGTAACCGTTTATACACGTGGTGTTATCGCGTGGTCATCATATCCATATCTACCCTTTCCCACCCCGTTAAGGTATTAAGCGCGAAATGGTGTTGTTACGTATAGCATGCTATTACTCGTCCCAATCCTATCAGTCCCGGAGGCATTTGGGACTTATAGTCCTATCAAGTGAAGGAATTTTTTGTGTTTTTTCAAGAGTTTAGATAGGGGAAAATTCTAATGCGTCAAACAAAACACATACGACAATCATGGGATACACATAACAATTAAAGGCTCAAATAAGCCTCCTCGGAATCACAAAAAAAAAATGTAATTTAGCATGCCTTACATATACTGATTAGGTCTGAATTAAACTCAAACGTTAAGCGGACTGGTTCAACCCATATTTTTAGACAAGAAATCTTCATTAGGTCCGCCTGGCTGCAATTATTGAAGACTGATGCAGTTACAACTTTTACCCTAAGGCTTGCCTAGGTGAAACTTATAAGCATGATATCTACTTGTTTTAGAAAAGAAGTAAACAGGTTACAGAAGGGTTTCCAGCTGTTGATACCTAATTTTTCCCTATGTATTTTTTATACTTTCAAAATAGCATATGTATGCATATACAAGCATGCATGAAAATTTTGGTATTTTCCTCATTTTTTAAGATTTTTTAAAATTAATTCATTGTCTATTTTAATAGTACAAAATCCAAAATTATTCCCAAAATTATCATTTTTGGTGAATAATTTATTTCCATCCTCATATTTACACCAAATATAATTAAGGTGATTTTTTGCATATTTTTATAAATTTATTTTGATATCTCTAAGCTAAATTGCGTACAATTATAATTATAGCCTATGTTACGATTAATAAGGTTTTACAATTATAAAATTATTCCTAATATTTTTAGATTATTGTTTATATATTATTAACTAGTTCAATGCTTTTAATTTATTTTTAAATTATTTTTAACTATTTTAATTAAATAAAAAAGGGAGAAAGTGGCTATTTAAAATCTTGCCCATTTCTATTTCAATTTTAGACTCAATTTAAAACCCAATTCCACCCAATTGAGATGAACAGTTTTAATGTTGGCTCGCCCCAAACCCAACTCACTTAACCCGCTTGGTCGTCTCCTTTTAATTTAGGTCGTTGATCATTTGGATCAACGACCACCATTCCTTCTTTCCATTTTTAATTCCCAACTACCCTAACCCTAATTCATTTCTCACAAACGGCTGCCCCTAAAATCCCTTTGTCTCTAAAACTCTCTCTAACCCTCTCCGAAACCCTAGCCCTATCCCGCCGGTTTCCACCTTGTTTCACCGGAATCAATGGCATCCCAAGACCTGGGTGGCCTGTACACACCCCCATGTGCCCTTATACCCCTGTTACTTGAAGATTCAAGGTTCGATCTTGAAGGACTTCGCTCAGATCTCTGCCGATTCGAGTTTCGCGGTTATCTCCGGCTTGACTTCGGCATATCCTAGCCCCATGAGCCTAGCTCTGACTCAATCGACTCGGAACAGACCTTTTCCAGGCCTTTCTTGCTTCTAGGGTTCTTCTAAAACCCTAGCCTTTCGAGGTTCTCCTAATTTCTCTAGATCTGCTCTAGATCTGTGCTTATTTTAAGGTTTTCAAATGATTCCTCTGAGTTTCTTTTTAAAATCGTGCTTTCAAAAATTGTTCATCTTCTCTGACTTAGGGTTTCTTTGATTTTACTTGTTTTATTGTGATTCCTATGTGTTACTCTTAATGTATTTGCTCTATTGTAACTCCTATGTGTTTCTACTGTGATTCCCATGTGTTTTCTTCTACCATTCTTTCCTCTACCATTTCTTTATGAGTTCTTTTACAGTATTTTGTTCCCTTATTACGTTGCGTGAAATGTTTAAGGTTATAGTTCCTTGGAGTTTTCTGAACTTATTCTTGCCTGATTTATTTGCTTTCGTCTCTACACTCGATTAAGGGCAGAAACCCTAGAATTTGGGGTTTTAGTCGAGTCCATGAGGCCGCTTGTATGTGACTTGTTTGTTTCTCATCTCTGAACTAGTTCATCTTTGTTTCTCCTTGTGGTTCTAATTTTTGCTAAAATACTATAGGGCCTTTTATCTGACCTCTCACGTGGCATCTGATACTCTCTTTTAGCTATAATCCTTTAGTTGCATGATACTTTGCTATTGTTTGAATCCAGCCTCGCATGTTTAAAGCTCATGCCCTCTTTATAGTTAGATTTTCCCTCTCATAATAACCTTTGATTTGGGGATTGATTTCAGTCTTTCCTTTTGTGAATTCGATTGATTCATTCCTTGTTTAATTTTGAACCTCTCGATTCCCTTGTTGTCTGGCTTTGTTCATTAGGGATTTATGGAATCTCTGATTCCCTGAATTACTATGTGCTAATTAGTTTACATCTTGCCTTATTAACTTGACCGTGTATTTCAAAATTCCCTTTCCTCAATTAAGATCCACATGTATTCACCCTTATTTGTATGTTGTGCACAATGTGTTTATTTGATCCCCTTTCCTTAAATATTTCCTGTCCTTTACCGTTCAAATTTGGACTCCTTAATTAAAGGAACCTTTGTTATTGATTGATCCTAATTGATACTTGACTATTTTCTTTCCTTGCTTACTTGCCTGACTTCAAGTATAAATACGTGCTCCTCTCTCAACACACGTGGAGAATTGGACACAACCACTTCAGATTTTAAAAACACTTCGAATATTATACAATTTCCAATACTCTCTCTACTATTACTTTCTCTATTTTCTCTACTAAGTGCTATGCTCCTCTCTCTTCTGCTGTCTGAAATATTCCTGAGTTCCTCTTGAAGTCTCAAACACTTGGTGAAGGTCCTGAGTTTGCTTTTGCTGACTTTCTAGCTGATTACTTACTTTTGCTTGTTCTGCTGTACTAAAATTGCAACTCGTATGTCTTTCTAGTTAAATAATACCATCCGACACTATGTGTTTATTTCCCCTATTCTATTATGCATTCTCCATTATATGATCCTTTTAGTCTGTCATGCTCTCTTTCATTATGTTCTGCACCTTCAAGTCTATAATGCCCTCTTGCTTTCTTCATGTTTCTGTAAATGCTTTCTTATGTGGTACTCTGTCCCTTTGACCCCTTCTTATGTGTGAGTGCAAGTATGAGTCATGTTGGCATTCTATTATTGCCACTCATGACTTAAAATCAGGTTCTCTTGAACCTCTACTCAAATCAATTCCCATTCCCTTTACCCCTTATGTGCTGAGCCTTAACTCAGGTCTGGTGGTGTCCTAATCACCATCCAGACCCAAGTTTGACTTCTAAAAGTATGCTCTTTATTTGTTGGCCAAGCATATGGTCAGGGGTGTGCCAGTCTATGCCCATGCCTGGGTATGACCATCCTCTGCTATGGCTCCCTAACTCATCTCTCACTTTGCACTTATTCCTAGTTTCTAAGTTCTGCCCCCCTTTGGTAAGCCATGCTTTGGGACCCTCAAGCTCCCTCTGAACTTGGATGCCTGAGGGCTGGTAATTCCACACTGTACTATTCTGTTACAACAATTGTTATCTAGAGTGTAAGCACTACCCGGAGTCCTTGAGGCTCTTTGAAACTTTGAAACACTTTGGGTGAGAGAAGGCCTTGGAAATCTGGAATCCGGATTTGGTGAAACACATGTTATTGGATATTAAGATTGAATTAGGCTGCTCGGATATAGCTGTAGGTTGTGATGTATTTTTAATCGTTTTCTTTCTTTCTTCTGGTTCTGTAATAATCTTGCAAAAAAGGAACTCGGGGAGTATTAGTAAAGGGCATGGGAGGGGTTTACTTTATTGCACAAAGAGCAGATACCATGCCTATAGGTTAATGTTTTTAATCACCTAGATACCATGTCTATAGGTTTTCAACGGTTTAACTCGATCATCTAGATATCGTGCCTATAGGTTAATGTTTTTAATCACCTAGATACCATGTCTATAGGTTTTCAAAGTTTTAACTCGATCATCTAGATACCATGCCTATAGGTTAATGTTTTTAATCACCTAGATACCATGTCTATAGGTTTTCAACGTTTTAACTCGATCATCTAGATACCATGCCTATAAGATTTAATATTCAGCCATATTGCAAGTCATTAGAAATCTTGCCTATAAGACTTAATATCCATGTAACAAGTTGCTTATAGAGATCATGCCTATAGGAAATGCATAAACGTTCGGTAAATGGTAGGGTAATCGAATACTCATTCCTTTACCAGTTCAATAATAGTAACAAGTCTTAAAAAAAATCAAGATATAGATATCATGCCTATAGGAGTCTAAACTCGCCTAATTTGTGTTTAAGTAATAACAACCTTGTTAACTGGCCTTTAAAACGTCTTAATAAAAAGTTTTCAGTACCACTCTTCCAAACCCGCCTGCTTTAAAACTCTTATAAATCTGTAATGATCTCAAGTTTTTTTCCAAACTTGCATATTTCTTCTAAAACAATGCCTTTAAACCTTCTGCCTGAATTTCTATCCATCTCTTGAAGGTATCTTTCAAAACAGATTTTCAACTCTTTCTTTTTAAACATTTGCACCATTTCTTAAAACTCTTTTTACAGTTCTCCTGTGTCTTAATCAAATCAGTCTGTTAATTCTCGAATTCATCTCTGAACTTCTGCAATTTTCAATCTTCTCTTTTAAACTCTTCTGCATTAGGTCCTTTTTCTTAAAACAATGCTTTTTCTAAATGACTCGCTTAAAATACCTCAATTTCTGACAATTAGATCCGGGTTGCCCAATGCAGACTTTTTATCCAACCCTATGTGTTAAACTAGTCTGTCCGCCGTTAAATTTAATTTAAAGACCAAATCGGTATGTGCAAGGCATTCTAAACCTTGTGTTGTCGGTTTTAAGGGCTCTTACGTGAGCCTTATATGCTTGTTTGTCAACTCCCTATTATTTGCTATTTTATTTGGCTGTCGCCACTAGTATTTTGTCCTTTTAAACCCCATATATGCCCCTACCCCTTTCCTCCCCTTTAGGATTAGAAGTCCTAATACCCCAGGACTGATAGGTTGGGACGAGTAATAGCATGCAATAAGTAACGAGACTAATCGCGTTTAAATACCTTAACGGGGTGGGAAGGGTAGAATATACATATGATGACCGGTGCGCTAATATCTCGTGCGACCCCTCTTTTGAGGAGTGATTGCTGGGTATTGCATTGATGTGATCCATATTGTATTTAAACCTAGGACCTCCTTTCTTTTCTTTTCCTTAAGTGCTTTCATTTTTTTGCATCAATTCCTTTTCTAAAGACTGCCTATTCTTCCCTTTTCTTTTCAAAATTTCAAACTTATTTGTAACTATTATGTGTAAACCTTACTTGCTTTCTTCTACTCCTTTAAAGTCAGAATTAAGCATGGCCGGGAACCATATTAGTGGATCTTGAGGGATGCCTAACACCTTCCCCTCGAGATAATCTCAAGCCCTTACCCAAACTCTGGTTTTCTTTCAAATCTTCTTCTTTTTTCTTTGAAGTGTCCTAATGCACTATAATCATTAGGTGGTGACTCTTCAAATTCCATAACCCAATTCCTCAAAAGGGAATAAGAGTTGTTTTGTCCATAATGTCGTAAACCCGATTTCTTTCTTTTAGAAGGGGGAAAAGGGGGCGTCGACAGCATGTCGACTCTGCTGGGGAATTTTTTAAGGCTTTTACCATTACATGCTCTTGTGACTTTATTGCTTCCTTAATTGCTTTTATTTCCCGCCTTTAATTATTTCATCATGATTACTGACTTGGCTCTTCATGTTTTCCCTTTCTTTTAATTTCTTCCTTTACTGCTTTATTACTATTTCAATACCGTTGTAATTTTTGAGCATTTACTGTAATCTTTTACTGTATGAACGTGAAAATACATGCAATTTGCTTCATTTTTGTAACTGCATCTTCAACATCATGTTCCACTCGTGCCAAAACAAATCCTATAGCAACGCTTATAATGAGCTCTCTTTCGATATTATAACCCTCTAAATGTGGCAAAGGAATATTTACAGTAAAACCAGTCGATCAACGGTGTAGTCTATGATTCCGCGCCTTTCCCTCTTGAGTTGTCCGCTCAAGAGTACCTTGTCTAGCACATCAAAAAATAGAAAGCTTACTCTATTAAATTGTCAAACTTAGTTGAGTCAGTTATGTTGTCCGCATAATGACTCATTAAGATAGCCTAAACCAAAGTCCATCGGCTTTTCTTGAAACCCAAATGGATGCCTTCACGTTGTGTGCATTTATTTGGAGAACTAAATGCCTTTATGCTAATTATTGTTTTAAATAGACTAGTCTGGGTCTAACCCTTTGTTTTGCAGAAAATGAGGCACGAAATCCCCATATTCGGTATGGTATCTATTATTCACCCAAGGTTGCTAAGTTGGTAGGAGGATCTTCATGACAGCGATATGACCCTTGTCCACAAGTACTTAGGGAATTTGCCCTCACTTCTGAAAATCTAGCCTAACAATAAAATCATAGAGGCTGCAACTCTGTTCTCGAACAGTGATCGGTCGGTTTTTGGCTTCGGGGACCGCGAAATGACACCTTTGCTAGAAGAAATAGGGGGTCTAGCTGGAATTCCTTGGGAGACTCCGGGTCTACTTATGCCAGAGAATCGCAAGGGTAGGGGTTTCCTCAAAATGATGGCACTCAAGAAGAATTGCGATCTGACTTGCCTAAAAGATTCCTATATACCATTTGACTTCCTGTATGAAAGGTTTGGCCATAGCAAGTCCTACCGCACCTACACCGACGAATTCACCCTTACCTCTTTAGGGCATATACATAGGAGGGTCTTTGTATTCATGTTCTGTTTCTTGGGTATGGTGATCTTTCCCATGAAGAAGGCTAGGATCCACACCAGACTAGCCATGGTAACCATAACCTTAATTGAAGGGATCAACGGGCAGTCTTTCAGCATAGTGCCCATGATCATCGCTGAAATCTATCGAGCCTTGGGAAAATGTCAACAAGGGGCCCCGCACTTCTAGGGTTGTAATATGTTACTTCAACTCTGGCTTATAGAACACCTTCAGAAAGGTGATTACCGACAGGAGATTATACGCAGGGATTGGGATCACCATATTGCTTTCCACCACCCCAAGCGAATGAACTTCATGCCCAACATGTTCGCTCAGCCGGAAGATGCTGGAGGATGGGTAGAGCTGTTTGAAAATCTAAAGGAAGAGCAAGTACAGTGGATGTTCGAGTGGTTCCCAATAGGGGAGTTCATTGTTCGTTCTCGAGATGCACTATTCCTCATACTCATCGGTCTGAGGGGAAATCGTCATTATGTACCTCTCTGAGCCATGAGGCAAGCATGGAGGAAACAAATCATACCAAGGGTAGACAAAATGGGTCATTTCAAGGCTGACTTTCAAGACGATGATAGCCCGCACAGGTGTCAAGCTCAACATATGTAGCATTGCAAGCTCGTCTTGTGGAGAGAAACTATTGAAGCAGACAGGTATCATGCAGGGTGTGTGCTACATTATTCGGGAGGGTTAGAAGACGATCACATTGGTTTAGGTCACCCAGGGTTCGTCCGAGGTCATAGGCTTATTGATGAGAAAGCTGCAGCGCAGGTTAAATACAATCAACTATGCAAGAGGATGCTAGAGTGTGAAAATGAGCACCGGGAAATACAAAAAGCTCACCAGAAATTGATCGACGAGTGGAAGGACATGGCTGTCAATGCCAACAAGCGGTTAGGGTATCTGGAAAGAGGTCTAGTAGAGATGGAAGGAAAGTTCTTGAAGAGGATTGAAGACTGCCAAAATGCCGAAGGAAGTGCAGACGGACACTTGGCTCGAGCCTATTTGCTGCAAGGACTGCGCGAGTTGATGCAGCTCTACGTGGGAGGCAAGAATACCGAATCTGGGGAAGGTCCTTCTGGGACCAAGTAGTTAGGATCTTTTATTTCCTACTTTCCTAATGTAATAAGGCCACTGGCCATTAGTGACATATTTCTATTATTTCAAATTATGTTTTAGACTCATCTTATTTTTATCAATAAAATGAGGCATTTAGCATTATAAGTTCTCCAAATTTAACTTGTCGCTAGGCCTACCTCGGGCACAATGAGGCACCCAAATTAGGAAATGATTTATATTCATGCACAACGTGTTTAAATACCGCAATATTATTTTTTTAGAATCCGTACTAACTTTTTACCTTTTTTGTTTTTCTTTTATTTTTATTCTCCTTCCCAAAGGTTAGTTCGTGCATTCTGGCACCATCAGCATACTCAAAAAGATCCAAGGGCCCTCCACCTCCTCCTCCTCCGAGGCCTACCAGAAACAGGAACAAAGGCAAAATGGGAGATGCAAATGCTAGAAAGGAAATTGAGGAAACTTCTCAGAACACTCCAATTACCAAGGAAACTGTTGCTCATATTGAGCAGACTTTGCTGAGATATCGGGAAGAATTAGAACAAGTCCCGAACCTGGCAAGCCTATCAATCACTCTTGCCGCTGCTGATGCCAACACCCAGAACCCCGTACCTCCACAGCCACCCATACAAACTGCTAATACCCAAGCCTGCAACACATGCAACAACACTCCACTGCTCATTCCCGAACCACAAAATACCACAAATGACCATAACACCCCTATCTTTAAGGACACTACACCCCACTATACCCAGCCAATCTCAAGTGCACCCGAATCAGATGACAAGGACTCCCTTATCAGGAATTTTGCCGCCGAACTCAAGAAGTTGACTAGCCGGGTCCAAGGTGTTGAGGGTAGAAAAGGTGTTGAAGGGTTGAACTATGAATATCTTTGTGTTCAGCCAGATGTTGAGCTTCCGGAGGGGTACAAACCTCCCAAGTTCGAGATGTTTGACGGTACAGGTGATCCCAGGGTCCATCTAAGAATGTGTTGTGACAAGTTGGTAGGAGTTGGAAGGGACGAGAAAATCCGCATAAAGCTGTTCATGAGGAGTCTGAAAGGCGATGCCTTGTCTTGGTACATCAACCAGGATTCAAAGAAGTGGACAAGCTTGGTGAGCATGGCATCCAACTTTATGGACCGGTTCATGTTCAACACTGAGAACGCCCCGGATGTGTTCTATATCCAGAATCTAAAGAAGAAGCCCACAGAAACCTTTCGTGAGTATGCAACTCGTTGGAGGTCAGAAGCTGCCAAGGTCAGGCCATCCCTCGTGTGAGCACGTGATTTTTACCCCAAGTAAAGAATTCCAAAAATTAAAATAAATAAAAGGGAATTAATTAGGAAAAGCATAAAAAATGGTAGAACAAATAATAAGGAAATTAAATAAAAATTTTTATAATATTTATTAGGATGAAATAATTAATAAAATTCTCCAGAAAATATTATAATAATTATAAAATAGAAAATACAAAAAAATAGAAATTAATAACCAATACAATGTACAAAACAAGAGTAAAATCAAAAATATACAAATTGGGCCCAATCTGATATATATATATATATATCAAATTTGGACCAGGCCCAAAGTAGTTACACAGTCCGACCAGCATTGATTTGAAACGACGTCGTTTGAGTTGAAATATCTGGGCCGTTGATCCAGCTGATCAACG
>MU678740.1:16347-26635 GCA_026770625.1 Nicotiana glauca
TTTGCAGGATTGAGCTTGAGATTGTACCTGCGAAGCCTTTGGAAGAACTTCCTCAGATCCCTGACATGGTCAGACTGCTTTCTAGACTTCAAGGTCACATCATCCACGTACACCTCAATTTCCTTGTGTATAATATCATGGAATATTGTTGTCATTGCGCTCATATAGGTTGCCCCAGCATTTTTCAAACCAAATGGCATGACCCGATAATAGTATATTCCCCACGGCGTGATAAATGCTGTCTTTTCTGCATCTTCCTCGTCCATTAAGATCTGATGATAACCCACGTAACAATCCACAAAAGAACCAATCTCATGTTTGGAACAATTATCAATCAATATGTGGATGTTCGGCAGTGGGAAATTGTCTTTTGGACTTGCCTTGTTAAGATTACGATAATCGACACACACCCCGGTCTTGCCATCCTGTTTTGGCATAGGCACAACATTGGCTAACCAGGTGGGATACCACATGAACTGAATGACTTTCGCATCGAATTGCTTGGTGATCTCTTCTTTTATCTTTACACTCATATCCGTTTTGAACTTTCTCAACTTCTGCTTGACAAGAGGGAATGCCGGGTCAGTGGACAATTTGTGAACCACTAAATCAGTGCTTAGACCCGGCATATCATCATACGACCATGCAAAAATATCTTTGTATTTGAACAGTGCTTTGATTATCTCCTCCTTAAGTTGTGGTTCCAGATGAACACTTATTTTAGTTTCACGGACATTATCTTGGTCCCCTAGATTAACTGCTTCCGTATCATTTAGGTTAGGTTTGGGTTTTTCCTCAAAGTGGCTTAATTCCTTACTAATTTCTTCATAGGCCTCGTCATCATCATAGTCGAACTCATTGTCACACTCAATTTCTTGTATTATTATTTTCGAGTTAGATTGGCTTTTAAAACTGGGCCGAAGATTCCTCATACATGTCATGTCATTGATATCAGCATAAAAAGAACTGTACAAAGAAGAAAAGAAAACGGAAACGAAATTAGGAATGAAGAAAAAAAGATAATTGCATTTCATTGAATATAAAGATAACATGGCTTTAACACATCCAACTGGACGGACCATAATATCTTAATTACAAACCCGGGAATAATCCAGAAAACAAAAGAAAATCAAAGCCCACTACCAAGACTCCCTCCGAGTAGGAAGATGAGTAGCTTCCCAGTTGTTGACTTTGGCACATGGTCCAACGAACTGCACATCTGCCTTGTTTGACCCTTCCATGGCCTCAACCATGTTAACCTCGCTGAACAACCTTTTAAACCCCGTATCTAAGTCTCCATCAGCACCAATCAATGACCCAGGAACCTTTGACAACAGTTGCTTTCTGATAGCTGGCCTGACGAATGATCTGGACAGACGTGGGATTGGCTTAGGAAGGGCCCATGCCCTCCTTTTCATTTTGCGGGCCCGTCTTACGTCCGCAACTGTTGGTTTGAAACCCAATCCAAAAGTATCCATATTCTTGGGAAGAGAAACTGGCTGCACAATGCCTTGAAGACCAGCACCCAAACCTTTACCCGGTATGAAACCATTCATTAACATTTCAGAGGCCACCATGACAGTCGCGATCATTATTCTAGGATCTGGGATGGTTTTCCCCTCTAGGACCTTTTCCACTAAGACTGTGTCAAAGACTTGGTAGACCCACGGCCCCTTGTCATCGTCAACTTCTATAAAAAGCATAATGGCATCACTTAAAGCGCACATATTGTCTTCACCATGCACTACAATCTCTTTTCTGTCCCACTAAAACTTGACCATTTGTTGCAATGTAGAAGGCACCGCCTTGGCGGTGTAGATCCATGTTCGCCCCATCAAGAGGTTATAAGAGACCGCCATATCTAGTACCTGGAATTCCATTGTCCCGATTGTCAACTCTAGTATTATGTCGCCCACTGAGTCTTTACCCCCACCATCGAACCCTCGAACACAAATGCTGTTCTTATGAATTCTTTCATCGTCGACCTTCAGCTTGTTCAGTGTGGACAAAGTACATATATTTGCACTAGACCCATTGTCAACCAGCACTCATGTGACTACAGAATCCTCGCACTTTACTGTCAGATAAAGGGCCCTGTTATGCTCTGTGCCTTCCACGGGCAACTCATCATTGGAGAAGGTCACTCTATTCACCTCAAAGATTTTATTTGCTATCTTCTCTAAATGATTCACCGAGATCTTATCAGGGACATAGGCCTTATTCAGTATTTTCATCAGTGCCCTGCGATGCTCATCCGAGTGGATCAACAATGACAACAATGAGATCTGGGCCGGTGTCTTCCTTAACTGTTCAAGAATAGAGTAATCCTGCACTTTCATCTTTTTCAAGAATGCTTCTGCTTCCTTTCTGTAACGACTTTCTTAACCAATACCGGGTTGTCTTTGAGGACCCTGTATTTTCTTAACTCTTCGGGGGCAAAGCACCTTCCCGAACGAGTCATACCCTGCGCCTCACAAACTTTCTCTTTGATATCTTTCCCCTTATATGTCACCACCATCTGTTCATAATTCCAAGGAATAGTTTTGCTGTTGATCACTGGCAACTGAGTTACGGGCTTTATGATAACAGGCTCTATGCGAGCTCCCTTCACGACCACCACGGGTTTGCTTGCTACCCATTGTACCACCACTTTTGCTTGTTCTGGTTTCATGAAAACAATGCTCGATGACCCTTTCTCGGCTACCACAGCTGGCTTACTGTCCACCCCTTTCAACCGGACCACCGCTTTCCCACTGGTTAACTTTTCCTTTGAACTGGTTTCGCTAGCACGGATCATCATTACTGTTTGTGAGGGTTTCTTGGGCTCCCCTCCCTTGTGTATCAATTCAATCATGTGGGCCTCATGGTGAGCCGACAACAAATTCTGGTTGATATTTGGTGCCTCTGCGGCCTGAACCTCGATCCGGTAAGTGTCAATGAGCTCTTACATAGCGGTTTTTAGTTTCCAACACTTTTCTATATCATGTACGGGGGCCCCCGAACAGTATTCACAACTTACTGAGTGGTCCAGATTTATAGGAAGGGGATTTGGCATTTTGGGCTCAATTGGATTCAACAAGCCTAACTGCCTCAATTTGTGAAAAAGAGTGGTATATGATTCTCCCAGTGGAGTAAAAGTCTTTTTCTTCTGTAATCTCTTATTCTTGAAGGCTTGGTTTGGTCGGTGACCCGTTTTGGGGGGGGGGGGTTTCTATAGGCTCTTGGGGGTGGATAGGTGTTTTGTGGAGCTGGGTACGAATTTTGGGGAGCCGGTGCACGCCATTGTGCGTGAGCCGGAGGCTGGGTATAGGTTTGAGCATGATGAATGGAAAAATGTGGATCTGGCTGTGGGTAGTAATGTTGTGAAGGGCTATATGGAGTGTACGGGTAATCTTGGTGGTGGGGTCGGGGTTGGTTGTAGTAGGGTGAAGGGCCTCTAGATTTGGACCAAGCTCCAGACTCAACTGTTGCAACTTCTTCTTTCTTCTTTTTCCCGAGCACGCCCCTAGTGCCGCTTTGGATGGCCTGGGTAGTTGCTTTGATCGCTGAATAGCTCATGATTTTATTGGAGTTAAGTCCTTCCTCGACCATGCCTCCCATCTTTACAACTTCATTAAAAGATTTGCCAATTGCTATTACCAAGTGACCAAAGTAAGTCGGCTTCAAAGCCTACAAAAAGTAATCAACCATCTCGCTTTCTTTCATTGGTGGGTCGACCCTCGCGGCTTGCTCTCTCCAACGGAACCCATATTCCCTGAAGCTGTCCCCGGGCTTTTTCTCAAGTTTTATCAATGACAGGCGGTCTGGAACGATTTCAAGATTATACTGGAAATGGCAGGCGAATGCTTATGCCAAGCCATCCCAGGTGTACCACCTACCATGTTCCTATCGTGTATACTACTCCAAAGCAGACCCACTCAGACTCTGGCTGAAGTACGCCATCAGTAACTCATCTTTTCCACCTGCCCCTCTTATTTTACTGTAGAATCCCCTCAGGTGGCTACCGTGTTACCATGCCCGTCATACAGATTGAACTTAGGCATTTTGAACCCTGCTGGTAACTGAACATCCGGGAACAGACAGAAATCCTTATACTCCACACTGACTTGGCAACCCAAACCTTGCAGGTTCCTGAACGATTGCTCCAGGCTTTTTACTTTTCAAAATATCTCTTCCTGCTTCGGGCTTTTAGGTGGCTTTTTAGCTTTCGCTGGGAGCTCAAAGTGAGGGGTGTAGGAATATGGCTCAGGAGCTTTAAAGGTAGGCTCAAGAGTATAGTACTGGCTGTCGTGAGCCTGAAATAGTGGCTCACTAGAAGATCTTTGCAATGATGCAGGTGGAGGCGCCACAAAGACATGGGTGATTGGTGGAGGAGGGTTTTGTTTTGGTGGTGGAGCTTGGGGAGGATAGGAGGTTGTGCCGTAGCTCTGTTGGTAGAAAGGGAAGGTTGGAGATGAATTCACAGTAGGAGGATCCTGAGACTGAGCCAAAGGTGGGACATAGGCGGGATTGGCGGGATAAACTGGCGCCAGATTCCCCTTAGCCCAGGCCTGATACATTTCGGCCATTTGTTGCTTCAATTTACGCATCTCCTCTTCATTGCGTTAACATCTACCACCTCTACCTCTTTTGATGGGTCCATAATACTGGTATCTGATTCCTGGCCTGTCATATTCAGTTTGTCTTTTGACCCGGTGTTGTATGGATGAGTTACCAGAATGCCAACCAACTAACCACCTGCCTGGACTCAATACATCAACAACACTTGGTTAGTGGTTAGGGTTTTAACAAATTTGACAATCTCACGTTTAGGGAATGAATGCACCTTAAACAATTAATGGTTTCTATTATGCATTTGCTCGACTGCTTGCGTCATCCCGACTTTTCCTCTATTTCCAATTGCAACTTCCCTTTTCTATTCTTTGTTTCTCTCTTTTTAACTCTTGCCTTTGTTTCCTCTTTGTTCTTATTCTCTCATTCCCTCTTGTTTTGCCGATGATTCTTTCATTTGGTGTCTTATTTTTCTCTTTTTGTTTCTCTTTTCTCTCTTGTTTTCACCTCTTTCTTTTCATTTTCTGTCTTTTTTTCCCTCTCTTTTCTTTTCTTGTTTCTCCCTTGTTTTCCTCTCTTTTTCCTTTTCATTTGGTTACGGTCGAATCCTATGGAGATTGCCCACGTATCATGACCCCGCATGAATCAGACCAAGCATAGTTCGTGCAAATAAATGTAAAATACAAGCAAAATGTTTTGGGATTTTCAATTTTATTGAGCAAATACTTCGATTACAAAGACTCAAAACTTACAAATTAAAACAACCAACAGACTCTGATGAAAAAAAAAAGAACTACAAACTCCAACGTCAACTATTCTATTTCAAAAGAAAATACAGACTCAATCAACTCACAGACTCCTAGCGAAAAGAAAATACAAACTCAAAACAACTGACGGACTCTAGTGGAAAAGGAAATACAGACTCAAATGACAATCAGGAATACATTAAAGCTCCTGGTGCCTGCGGGACATCGTTCGATCTCGCCGCAGACCTATATGCAAGATCCTTTTGAAGTCTATCCAAGTCATTCATTATCTTTTTAACAAATATAATCACCGCCGCAAAAAAGGTGGTGTGAGTCATGTTCTCGCACACTTGGCATTTCCTAGTAATGTAATGAGCAACGGTTAGGATTCTCTCTCTGATCCTGCCTTTTTCTTGAAGCAACCGCCCTATCTATTGGGCCCTGGCCTCCAAAGTCTGCTCGGTTACCTGGTTTTGTTCCTGGAGTCGTTGCAAGTCCATTTCTAATTGTGGCAATGCCGTGTAGCAATGCTCTCTTTCAATCTTGAATGCTTTAGCCTGTTTGATCATTTTGTTCTCTGTGGCGATGACCCTTTTCTTTAGTCCTGTGACCTCATTATCTCACTCTTATTTCAACTGCTTAACCATGTGGGCTCTTTCTTCTGCATTTTTAGCCAATTGTTTTCGAACCCTGGCTAATTCTCTTTCTGCTTTGTTGAGGTCAAAACTTTAGTCATTTACTTTTTACCTTAGATTTTCTATAAGTTTTGCATCCTTGGCACTCCTGACGGGATCTTCGGCCGCCATCTTCATCTTTTGAATTGGGCTCGTAAGGCTTCATTCTCTTTGGCCAATTTCTTCTTATCACCCTCATCGGCTATGGCTTGCACACTATTTTCAAACTGAAGGTCTCGGACCTGCCTTTCTAATTCTCCTATTTTTGCCATATATTCATTTTCTTTAGCTAACCAGGCCCACTGTTCTTGTGATGATTCGACAAAATCCTGGATGTGAGGTCTTTTGGCTGGCCTCCCAAGTGCAACTTCCCTTCTGTACCAAGCATGATACCCAGGTGATACTTCTCCTTTAGATCGATCCTGTACATAGGTATTTGCCGCCAAGTATTGACACTCGCTCCAGATCAAACGGACTCTTGCTTCAGGGAACTGGCCATCCGGACCAATCTCAACCACTTGGATACTAAGATTTTCGTCTTTTGGCACTACTTGGCATCTCCCGAGTTGCCTCAAAACCCGATACGGAGCATAAGGCTGAATGCTCTTAAGACCCATCAAGAGGAAGTGCCGCCCCGCTGCTGGCATATATATGATTTTGTCAACAGGTAACCATCCAAACGTCCACTCTATTTGACTGACAGTGAGGGACCGATTTCTCAAGTTACTACCCTAAGTTATTGATATTTCAATTGAAGTCCTATTTTAGAAGATCCTAGAAGATTCTAGCTTCACCTACAACATTAATGTAACGACCCGATCGGTCGTTTTGAGTACTAGCGCTCCGTTCAGCAGTCGGAGGCCACGAACAGCTTCATTTTAGGTATTATGACTTGTGCGCATGGTCGGAATCAAATTTCGGGAAGTCTAGAGTTGATTTGGGAAGAGAATTCTTATTTTGAGAGCTTAAAGTTGAAAGAATGAACTAGGATTGGAATTTTGAGTAAACGACCTCAGAATCGGGATCTGAAGGTTCCAGCAGGTTCGTATAAAGATTTCGAACTTGGGCGTATGCCCGGTGCGAGTTTTTGGATAACCCGGGAGCATTTTGGCGCCTATTGTGGAAGTTAGCATTTTAAAAAGAATTTTTTAAGTTTGGCTTGAAGTGCATTTCAGTGTTAGCAATGTCCGTTTGACATTCCGGGTCTGGGAATAGCTCCGTATGGTGATTCTGGAGTTGGGAGCACGATCGGAAGTGAATTCGGAGGTCCGTAGGTCATTTTGAAGCCATTTGGCTAAAGATATAAATTTAAAGGCATTTGGGAAGTTTGACCGGAGGTTGACTTTTTGATATCGGGGTCGGAATCCAATTCCGAAAGTTGGAGTAGGTCCGTAATGTCAAATATGATTTGTGTGCAAAATTTGAGGTTAATCAGACGTGATTTGATAGGTTTAAACATCGGAAGTAGAAGTTGAAAAGTTCAAAGTTCATAAAGCTCGAATTGGGGTGTAATTCATGATTTTATCGTTGTTTGATATGATTTGAAGCCTCGAGCAAGTAATGTGTTTTGGGATTGGTTGGTATGTTTGGTTGGGGTCCTGGGGGCCTCGGGTGGATTCCGGATGGTTAACAGATCGATTTTCGCCTTGTGAGGATTGCTGGTTTTCTGGTGTTAGTGCAGCAGGTTTTTACTCCATGCGATCGCATAAGGAGGTCTGCGATCGCATAGAGAAAATGAGTTGGGGCTGGAATTTGGCCTATGCGGTCGCATGAGGTGCTATGCGATCGCATAGGAGAAGGGCTAGACCTTATGCGATCGTAGGTCTCTCTATGCGGTCGCATAGTGCAATTTGGGAGGCAGCATTTTTGGCCTATGCGATCGCAGAGCTATGATTGCGATCGCATAGAAGGGTCGCCTGGGCAGTGTTTTAAAATCGGATTTTGGCTCATTTCACTTCATTTTTCTTCCATGGGAGCGATTTTGGAGCAACTTTTGAGCGTCATTTTTATCATCAAGCATGGGGTAAGTGATTTCTACTGGTTTTGTGTTAAATACAAGTTTATACATGGATTTAAGCATGGAAATTAGAGTAAATATTGAGGTTTTGGTTGAAAACCTAGAAAATTATAATCTTGAATTTTAGCCACGATTTTGAGCATGGAATTAGGAAAAAATTATATATTTGAGTTCCTAAGGTCATGGGTAACCTTTATCTTTGAGAAATTTTGGATTCCGGGCACGTGGGCCCGAGGGTATTTTGGTCATTTAACTAAGTGGAGTTGGGAATTTGTATAATCTGAATTGTTAACAAGTATTTGAGCATATTCTCATTAGTTTGTCGTTAATTGGCTTGTTTTGGTGCATTGTGCATTGGTTCGAGCCTCCGGAAGGATGTAGAATGCCGGTTATGAGTCTTCGGAGCGAGGTGAGTCTCCTTTCTAATCTTGTGAGGGGGAATTTACCCCATACGTGAGTTAAATTAGTTATGTGCTCCTATTTGTGGGGGCTACGTACGCACGAGGTGACGAGAGTCCGTGCATAGCTACTATTATGATATTGTCCGGGTAGTCTAGGACCCAAAAGCATGTTATATTTGAATTAATTGTGAACCCATTGATGGTTTGAATTGCTTAGATCACATTAAATTAATAAATGGATTTCTAAAAAGACTTAAGCTTCGTTTTCTCAAATTATTAAAGAGAATTGGCCTTTCTTGGGTAATTGCTCCATGTTGACTTCTTGACTGATTGTCTGTCTGTGTGTGTTTATTTTGGAACGGGCCGAACGCCTCGGCAGATTAATAGATGCATCTATAGGCGCGCCGTCGACCCTCGGCAAGTGCACATTTATTTCTGTTGGATCGGGCCGTCGCCTCGGTATGATTTGCACATGCTTGTATTGCTGCCTGGACTTATTTAAGTTGTTACATGCCTCACTCTGGCTCGAGATCATTTTGTTAATAATGAAAAGAAATCTTGGAAAATTTCCTATGAAAGAATTATGTGTTTACTTGTTTCCTATAACTGGATTAAAAATCATGTTTATAAAATAAATCTACTATTTAATATGTATGTTAAGGATAAATGATCATTGGACCATTAGAGTGTGTCAAAGTTGACCATCTCGTCTCTACCCCTTCGGGATTAGGCGGGACACTCACTGAGTACACGTTGATTACGTACTCATACTACACTTCTGTCCATTTTTGTTGCACAGGTATATATATACTTCCAGCAGCCTACTGGGCGTATAACACGGATAAATTCTACGACTAGGTGAGCTACAATTTGCGAGGCGTCCGCAGCTAGTGTAGTCCTTTTCTGTACTTTATTATTTATTCCCTGTCCACTGTATTTCGGACAGATGTTGTATCTTATTTTCTTTATCGATAGTTGGTCATGTACTTGTGACACCGGGTTCTGGGATGGCTTTCAAAAAATTTGTACTAATCATTTATTGTTTGAATTGAATTGAAGTAAAGATTGTTTTTTTATTATGAAAAATGAAAGGAGGAATCTTAGCTTTTCAAAAGTATTAAAAGAGGATTTAATTGATAATTTTGTTGGCTGGCCTGACAGAGGTGTCCGGCTCAACCACGACCCTTATGGATTTTGGGTCGTGACAACATGGTATCAGAGCCCTAGGTTCCCGTCGGTCTCACGAGTCATGAGAAAGTCTAGTAGAGTCTCGCGGATCGGTACAGAGACATCTGTACTTATCCTCAGGAGGCTGTAAGACTATTAGGAGTGCTTCCCTTCTTGATTTCCTTATCGTGCGGTTCGATTCCTTTGAGGCTTATTCCCTTGATTCCTTGCTACTCAATCTTCCGGGACGCGAGCGCTGGTTATGAATCGAAATTTGAAGGATTGTAATGGCACTACAAGTGTGGTGCGGGATGATTCCCCTGGTATAGTTGATTGGACTATCATAGTCACATTATGGAGGGATATTCCATTGTTTTAGCTTCATAACAGACCTTCTGTGAGCCTCGAGGCTAGGCACAGGTTGCCATGATGCTCAGGAGCGATTATTTCCGCAGTGTTGTTGTAATGGTAGGGTGTTGCCCACGTGTCGGGGCAGTGAATGAATTGAAGGGAGGTTTACTCAGCGTGTAATCAAGGGATTTAGTATTTTATTTTCCGGCATGGTCAGGTGTGGGCCGGTGGAAGCAATGAGGCTTGGTATTTGCAAGCATAGTTGAGCTTTCTTTTATAAGAGGGTTTCGTGGTCCTAATTGAACATACTAAGTTGTTGGTGTTGTAATCTACTACAATTCGCCTTTATGGCAGGATATTGTGAAATAATATTGGAGGTAC
>MU678741.1:5118-32006 GCA_026770625.1 Nicotiana glauca
ACTTGAACCTTAAAGTTGCTTGGGCAAATTAGCCTACCCAATTGGTCTCGAGAGAGTCAATTGGGCAAAATCACTCTCTCTACCGAGAGGTGTGAGAGTGAGTGCTAAAGTGCAACGGTTATCCATATTCCCCTTAATTATCATCCTTGTATTAGAATTCTATACCTGTTAATTAGTCACCTAGGTGAGTGCTACGACCCTAGTGCTTTTCTCTTATTGCATACAACTAGCATCATTAATTAGCATAATTTAGTTTACAACTGTAGTTGATAAATTTAGTTGTTAAACAAAAGAAAAACCAAAAATGATAGAAGATCAAATAGAAGCTAAAATGCACTTCTAGGCTTAGCAAATACTCAACTCCAATTTGAAGCTCTCTGTGGAAAAATCGACCCTGAACCACTATTGGGTTTTAAGTAGTTGCGCCCACTCTTTCTTAGGATTGAGTTTGCACCGATCAGAAACCAGAAAACAAATAAAGGCTGCGGATAGAGCTGCCTCCCATTTAGAGGGAAGTGAGTATTTTCCCTCCTGGGAGTCATCTGAGTCTGATTCAGTGCCAGAGTATGTACCTGCCTTCCTAGAGAGATTGATATTGAGAGATGAACCTACCTCTCCAGGTTCTCCTACTACTCAAGCTTCAATTCAAGTTTCATCTGAGTTGTCTGAGGGATCAACAGAAAGCAATGATAGTGCAGCCTCTACTTCACCTACAGCTTCATCACCCGGTGAGGATCTCATTGATGAAGAAGAAGGGGGAGAACCTCAACCTGGGGTGTGGAGAGAACTAGAAACCCCGAGGTGTGGAGAAAGAGGTTTGTCAGTGAGCTGGAATACCACAAGTTACGGGAATGGTGGCCTCTGAGGTCGCTTATTATTGAGCGCCAGTTCATACAGAGGGATCTCTTGCCTCACAACCCGAATGTGAAGAGGCAATTCAGAGAATGACCAGGGTGAGATTACTTCACCAGCAGGGTGCCTGAGGCAAACGAGCACTTAGTCGAATAGTTTTACGCCAATGTTGCCCATATCAAAAAGGATACCAAAGTGACTAAAGTGCGGAACTTGAAAGTGATGTTCGATTAAAAAATAATCAATGAGTACCTGGGCTTTCCTGAGGAAGATGAGTCATTATACTTGGAGAAATTGGCACTTGATGAGGCAGCCCGTCCATGGTTAGCATCATATTTGGCTCTCCAGGGCACCACCCCAGCATGGTTGACAGCATGAGTTCAAATTCTGAGAAAGACTTTAAACTTCGAGGCAAATGGGTGGGAGACTTTTGTATGCAGTAGGATGGACCCCACTACCCATGAAAACTCTATGTCGGTCTCCCGAACGGTATTGGTGGCATCTATTAATGTGGGGTACCCCATAAATTTCGGGAATGTTATGTGTAGGGTGATCCCTAGGTTGGTCAATGATGGTGACAGATCATACCCCTTCCCAAATTTTCTTACAATGTATTTTGAGGACCAAGAAGTGGAGAAAAGGAAGTTTGACATGAAGGTAAACCCAAAAAAGCCCTTTTCATGGTATAACCTAAAGGCTGATGACAAACTTAAAGCCAAGGATCCTAAAGGTAAAGCCACTACTTCTACTAGCCAGTAGTAGTAGTCATTTCTTCTCAGCCTCCCTCAGCCACACCAGATATTTTCCCCGGACCATCTATTTCCACTGCTCCAGTTATCCCCTCATCCTCATCCTCATCCTCATCCTCATCCTCATCCTCATCCTCATTCTACCCATTAACTGCCCATCATTTGAACCAAATACTTGTCGGTATTAACAACTAGATGAAGGCAGCTACTTCTAAGTTATTGTGCTTTCTAGCTCGGTGGCAGCCCAGTCCGTACCCCCACAACCATAAGTTCCAGCTTCAGTGGAGGAGACTCTCAAGGAACTTCTGGACAGCCAGAAGAAGCTCCTGGAGAACCAACAGTTGATATTGGAGGTTGTAGGTGCTCATGGGAAAGCATTGAAGGAGCTAACAAAGGAGACAAAGAAGCTGAGAAAGACTCAAGCCTTAAAGGAGTTTGTGAAAGAGTTGAGGGTAAAAGTGGAGAAGATGAAGGTTGCTAATCATTTGACATTGGAGCTACTATTGCATGACCCGCCTCTAGCAGCTCACACTGAGCCAGAGCAGGAGTTGGAGAGGGCACCAAAGAGGCGGAGAGTGATTCCTGTCACACCTCCTTTTTACCTATCATACCCCGTGAAGGGTATAATAATAAGGGAGTTTTTCCAATTAAAGGACAATCGAAACGGGATTTATTATTAAGAATCAGAGTCACCACTTGGGAGATTTATGGTGTCCCAAGTCACTGGTTTTAATCCCGAATCGAGGAAAAGAATGACTCTGTTTAACAGTCCGCGAACCAGAAATCCAAGTAAGGAATTCTGTTAACCCGAGAGAAGGTGTTAGGCATTCCCAGGTTCCGTGGTTCTAGCACGGTCACTCAACTGTCATATCTGGCTTAATTATTGATTTTAATACATGTTGAACCTATGTGCAAATTTTTACTTTTAACCGCTTTTATTATTATTATTATTTTTAACGAGAATTACAACATCGTGAAAATGCATCACGAACCACGTCACATCAATGCACCCGTGGTTGTTGACACATCTCGACTCTGTTGAGATTTGGATTTGGGTCACATAAATGTGCACCCGAGTTTAAGAATGTAATTTTATTAAAGTACGCGCCTAAAGCACCTAGGCGTTTGTACTTTGCGAGGGCCATGAAATTTGCTAAATGACACGCTTCGAATTCTAAGGATCAATACAAGATTAATTAAGCGAGGGCCATAGATTATGATTGAAAATTATATTTTATGTACATGAAAAATAAATAAAAAAACTATGACTGTAGCTTCTTAAACGTTCCATCCACAAGCAGTATACATTTTCCAAAAAATTTCTCATATATCTTCTTTACAAGCTAAGATCATTAATGTTATTATCATTCAATATTTATGCTTTCCTAAAGCAAAAACCAAAACCAGTAACGGAAACACTTCCATGCAAATTTAATTTTCTAAATTGTTGTAAGACCATATCCATCAAACCAACAAACGCATATATGAAATAGGCATGCAGAATACCAACACGTCCTCAAAGAAAATGATATAACATTAATCCAAACATTTCATATAACAAAGAACAACAAAATTGACTGAAGTACACTATTAAACACAACAGAGTACAAAAAGTTGAGGAACCAAACCTCAAGTGAATCAGAATATCAATGGTGAGGTAGCGTTGAACTCAAAACGTGACGGACCATGGACGAACCTCGAAGCACCGGACCTCGACGAACCTCTTAACCAGAAACAGAACTACGTCCAGACCTCTAGCTCATCGGAAACCTCAAGCTACGACCTCCGACAAACTCAGAACTTGCCAAAACTTGAATCACACCAAAACTCGCCGCAACCCGGATCTCTCGCCTTTTATTTCATTTTGTTTCTAGCTTTTACATTGTGTATTCTGTTTTCTTTCCAAAAAAACTTCCATAAATCTGTTCATTTATGTCCGTGTGTGCGTGTGTTTGGGCGTTAGAAGGACAGCTCGTTGGCTAGAGGGTGGTTATGGAGAAGTGAGTCGATGGGCTGGGGGTCGTTTTGTCCGCTGCTGCTGGATGTGAGGCTGGACCTGATGCTCGACGTCGCAGGTGTGGTCATCGGAAGTTGGGATGGGGTGGTCGTTTGGACTGATGGAGCTGGTCGTTGGTGGTTGATGGAGCAGCGAGGGCTGGACTGGTGTGGTTTTTCTGGCGAGTCCGGCGTCTGGGAGAGGCGACTATGGCAGTGAGGGTGGGTCTCGCGGCGGCGGCTTTGGGTTTGACGATGGGGTCTCTTCGCTGGTGTTGGAAGGTTTTTGTTACCTTCGTTCAAGGAGCAAGAATGGCTGCTAGTATTTTTCTTTTTCTAGGGTTTTGGTGTTTGTCTTTTTATGTTGAAGAACATGAAGTAGTAGTCTTCCATGTGTGTAGGTCTCTAATGTGTGTAATGTCTATCCCTGCGGCTGATTTGTAAGTGTAGTAATATTAGGTCTAGGTTTTAGGGTAGTGGGCTTGGGTATTAGGTTATCCAAATTTTAGGCCTAAAAATGGGTCGTTTGAACCCAAATATTATTATTTCCCCGCAAACGCGAATAAAAATACGATCTTATTTAATTAATCCTACGTAACCAAAATAACTATTAAAATGAGACTGGTTAAAACAAAACTATTTTTGGGTATTTTTTTCAAGATTAAAATGACTACAAAACATTAATGAAACTATTTTTTTTTGTATTTTCGAAATTATATAATGTTTCAAGTTTATGAGAAATACATAAACTAAAATTTATATATCTCTTTTTTTGTAATTTTTTCATTTTTGTGATGAAAATAAAGTAAAGAAGTCAAAAATAGTTGAAATAGCTATACTAGGGCTAAATTAAATATTTACACGCTAAAATATGAAAAATCTTGAGGAGGGTCAAAAATCACACGTCTACAGCTGCCCCTCTTTGACTGGAAACACGAAGAGTTTTCAGACAAAGAACGACTAGACAAGTATTTTGACCCGACCCTTATTTAGAGAGACTAAAACTAAGAGAAAAAAGGGAATGTAACTGAGCCCTGGTATCTGAGCTGCCTACCTATCCTTGGCTATAAAGGAATCAGGCAACGTGCAGTTCAAAGGTGGGTGGAGTATACCGAGGGAAGAGCCAATCGAGGTTCCGTTCCGTCAAGCTTCCGGTCCGCGGTCCTGTCGTTACATCAACAATCAAAACATGAAAAGACTAACTAAGCCTGTCAACTACTAGCTACAAGATTCCTATCTATGAGTCTTCTGAAGCTTGATCTTGAGTCTTAAATGGTTCTTCATGCAGACTTTGGATTTAAACCTTGATACTTGCTAGTTGTAGGTGCTAGATCATCTTTCTTCGGTTTTCTGGTTCAGGACCAGGCTTGCAGTGTTTGTGACCTTGGCCATGTCTTGGGCAACCCCATCTTTCATCCACTTATGCATTTTGGATTGACTTCTTGCCTTTCTCTTTTTTTTTTCTTTTTTTTTATTGTGACTAACGTCTGTTGATTATCTCGGACTGTTGACTCGCATTCTTGCCGCGAGCTTCTTCTACTTCTAACTTGGATTGAACTCTAAAATGACTTTCCTCGTCTTCCAGAGGGAGCGCCTGATTGCTAAAACTTGAACTAACTTCCTTTGAAACTCGAACTATTTTCCCTTGAAACTCGACCTATCTCCCCTTGAAACTCAAATTGCTTTCCCTTTGTTCCCGAACTGTCTTCTTTTGACCATTGTTGCCTTCCTTCTGATTTATGAACTTGAATTTATGTTGGGGATTTTTGTTGTATTCCTCTGCTCTCCTGACTTAACAACAACTAAGAAAAAAAATAATGCCTTTCCGTTCTTCAAGCGGGCACCTGACCTCAACTACAATTTAAAACTTCAATTACAACTTAAAAGACAAAGCTTTTCCGTTCTTCAGGCGGGCACCTGACCTCAACTATAATTTAAAAACTTCAAATACAATTTAAAAAGACAACGCCTTTCTGTTCTTCAGGCGGGCACCTGACCTCAACTATAATTCAAAACTTCAAATACAATTTAAAAAGATAACGCCTTTCCGTTCTTCAGGCGGGCACCTGACCTCAACTATAATTTAAAAACTTCAATTATAACTTAAAAAGACAACGCCTTTCCGTTCTTCAGGCGGGCACCTGGCCTCAACTATAATTTAAAAACTTCAATTAAAACTTTAAAAAGACGACGCCTTTCCGTTCTTCAGGCGGGCACCTGACCTCAACTATAATTTAAAAACTTCAATTAAAACTTAAAAAGACAATGCCTTTCCGTTCTTCAGGCGGGCACCTGACCTCAACTATAATTTAAAAACTTCAGTTAAAACTTAAAAATAAAATGCCATTCCGTTCTTCAGGCAGGCACCTGACCTCAACTATAATTTAAAACTTCAATTACAACTTAAAAGACAACGCCTTTCCCTTTTTGTTATCTTAGGTGAAAAATTCATCAGACTAAGATTTTTATCTTAGGTGAAAGTTTCAACAGACTAAGATTTTTATCTTTATCTTAGGTGAAAAATTCATCAGACTAAGATTTTTATCTTAGGTGAAAGATTCAACAGACTAAGATTTTTAACTTTACCTTAAGTGAAAAATTCATCAGACTAAGATTCTTATCTTAGGTGAAAGTTTCAACAGACTAAGATTTTATCTTTATCTTAGGTGAAAAATTCATCAGACTAAGATTTTTATCTTAGGTGAAAGTTTCAACAGACTAAGATTTTTATCTTTACCTTAGGTGAAAAATTCATCAGACTAAGATCTTTATCTTAGGCGAAAGTTTCAACAGACTAAGATTTTTATCTTTATCTTAGGTGAAAAATTCATCAGACTAAGATTTTTATCTTATCTTAGGTGAAAAATTCATCAGACTAAGATTTTTATCTTAGGTGAAAGATTCAACAGACTAAGGTTTTGATTGGGGGGGAAAATCCATGGCATGATTTAATGCACAATAGCAAGATAAATAAAAGCAAAGATTTGAGAAACTTACCTTTGGCGACTCTCCTCTCCTTTACGTCTTTTTTTTTTTCTTCTTTTTTTTCATTTTTCATCCTTTTTTTCTTCTTTTTTTTTCTTTTAACTTATGTTATCTTCCTTCTTCAAAGACTACTTCCTTCAAAATTGTGCTTCATCTTCCTCCTTCAAAACTAATTCCCTCAAAACTTGTATTGTCTTCCTCCTTCAAAGCTACTTCCCTCAAAACTGGTGTTTCATCTTCCTCCTTCAAAACTACTTCCCTCAAAACTGGTGTTTCATTCCTCTGAAAACTGCTGGGGATAACACTGCCGAGGAATTATCTTCTTCCTTATTTTTTTTTTATTCTCTTTTTTTCTTCATTTTTTTCTCTTTTGGGGATAACACTGCTGGGGATAACACTGTTGGGGATAATACTACTGGGGAATTATCTTTCTTCTTTCCTCCAGTGGGTACCCGACTTCAGTAAAATTTTCAACATAGAAGAAAATTTTTCTACCCCAGTTTGATAATCCTCCTTGTATCATACCTTTCCGCCATCAACAACATTCCCTGCACCTGTTTCAAATCAAAGAAAAATTTGGTCAGTTCAAAACGTGGTGGTTGGTTGTGGTACTCCTGTTGGGGATGGTTCTCCTTTTCTCTTTTCCCTGCTTTGTATTGTCCGATCGTCTTGAAACTTGGCCGATACCTTCCGACCTTCTTGGTGATTCCTTATTCACAAACTTCTCACCGTTGTTTTCCACTTTTATCCTCTTATCTGACCCCGTATATTTTCCATGACAACTGATTCCCCTTGAAGATCTTGCAATGTTTTACTGATAAATCACTTTCTTCGTTCATCAGTGTCACTGAAAATACCTTTTCTGCTAGGGATATCCCTCTTCTTTTTGTGGCATAGCTCGGGAACCGGTTTTTCCCCGACCTTTGAGTCTTATATGAATTTCCCAAATTACGTCCATCGCTCTCCGCATTGTTCTTTCTTGATTTGTCCACTGGCCTTGGCCTTGAGGTCTATAACCTTTGATTTCTACAGGGGATATCCTTCTTGACACTCGTCCATACTTTTGTCAATCTCATCTTGCTGGGGATATCCTGACACTGGCCTTGCGCTTGTTCCTTCCTGACTTATACCACTTGGATGTACTAGTCAAATCTCGTCTTGCGTAATTGGAAAGCTGATGACAAATTTTGAAGTCATTTCTCACTTGTTCTGACCAAAGAGACTCATGAAGAGGAAATGACAAAGGCAAAAGGAACAGAGTAAAAGACAAAAGAAAGAGATGACTCCTAACAAGAAAAACTACAAAGAAAACCCTATCAAATGTGGATACCAACTCTGATGGTCATGACATGCACAGATAGCCTATCCTCCGTCGTTAATCACCTTTCACAATCTTCGTCTGGTGATTTCCCATCTAATTCTCAATCTTATTTGACTTGTAGTGCCCGAAGGTTTTCACTATCAAGACTCTCTCATTATGGTTTTTCTCTCAACTTATAGTCGCCTCAAGGTGCCCGTAAAGGTTTTCACCGATAAGACTCTCTCATTTGTATTACTTTTCAGCTGGGGATTGGGGTGTCATCGATAAGACTTCCTCATTTTATTTCTTTTCTGCTTGGGACCGGAGTGTTATTATCGACTTCCCTTTGCCTGACTTGGCATCTTTTGAATACTGGTCAAAAGGTCTTTCTTTGGACCGTAATGTGGGATTTTGGATAGGCTAGAAAGAAAGGGTACTTAAAGGCTCAAAAACACATCAATTTGGATTCAAAATTACAACCTTCGGAACTAGATTTATTTACAACAAACACAACCTTTGACCCAGTTTCTTGCTTGGGGATTTTTTTGTTACACTATGACCGAGTCGTGAAGCACCTACGTATCCTCTTTGAGGAATCAGGTCAAACGTAGTTCCCAATTCCTTGTTTTTTTCCTTTTCACTTATTGCATTTCTTTTTCTTTTTCTTTATCTCCCTTTTCTTTTGTTGTTTTTGTTGTTTTTGTTTTTTTTTTTTCTTTTTCTTTTTCTTTTTCTTTTTTTCTTCCATGTTTGTGTTTCTAATCTTTGCTACTGATTTCGAAAGAGGGGTATGAAAGAAAACAAATAAGTCTCAAAGGGTTAACGAAGGATAAAGTGTTTAGATAGCAGAATAAAATGCCTCCGTCATTCCAATCATCAAAACATGCCAAGTGCAAACAACACTTTTAAACATTCGCGACATCTTCTGATTGTGCCAGACTTGATAACCATATCCACACATTCGCCCTTTCATTTGTCGTTTTTAAAGCACCGTTGGGCAACACTCTCATTTTTATTACCATGAACGACCCCCGTCAATTCGGCCAGCTTACCTTTACGGTTTTCTTTATGTTTTACTTGCCCCAGTTTCACATGACTCGGGCCCCAAATGATCTCAAACTGTTCTCATTTTCCTTAAATGTCCCGATCATCTCCCAATGGCTTTATGATTATCTTTTGAGATTAGGCCTAAACTGAGCGCCCATGTCATGTTACTAGAATTGGCGTTGAACAAAAGACAAAACAAAAAGGATAAAAATAACTAAACAAAGAGGAAGATTGGAGGTAACCAAAAAACCGGAACTTGCATTAGATAAATGGCGAAATGGTTTGAATAACAAAACAAGCAAAACAAACTGGAGTACAATCTTAGAATGAAACTGAAACAAACCACTACGACTAAACAAATGAGATAGAATGAAAGGATAATAGGGTTTGAGTCACAAGACAATATCCGGATTACAACCCTGCAAATAACCCAGACAACAGAAATGACAACAAAACAAGCTAAAGATTCCCTTCTAAGTGAGGAGGGAATGACTTCTCCTGACATTTAGCCACAAATTTGCTCATCAGAAGTACCATAGCATTCTCCAATTTCAGCCGGCAAGTTCTCGAGAGGATTTTCACACATCCCGTCACCGGGCATCATCCCACAAAGTATGCATCATCATGCGCATGTAAAGGATTCAGTGTGAGATTCGGGGTGTCACTGTCTTGAATCAAATTTTCCTGGATCATTCTTTCTATTTGTCTTTTCAAATCCCGACAACTTTCCACATTGTGCCCCAGAGCATTGGAGTGGTATTCACACCTTTTAGATGAGTCAAAGCTTCTTGCACGTCAGTCCACCTGATTTGGAGGAATGGGTGCAATCATGTCATGTTGTTTTAACTTCTCAAATAAGCTTGCATAGGACTCTCCTATTGGTGTAAAACTATCTTTCAACTTTTGTTCCCTTCTATACCCCTGGCTTGGATGTGGGTTATAAGGTACTTGAAAATTTTGCGGGGGCTGGTGGAGATTTCGTGATGTTCGTGCTCGCTTTCTTGGGTGATTTAATGGCTGGACAACATACTGGGGTGGATCAATAAAGTATGGTGGGTTCTGAGGTGGATAGTAATACTTAAGGGGGTCATGGAAAACCCGATGAGGCTGCACATACCTTCGAGGTGTTCTCCTAGGACCTCTTCTTGACCCTGATATCATCGTGATTTCTTCATCCCTCCCATTTGCGTCAGCGGATTCAATTTGGACAGCCTGAGCTGCATCTTTATAGCTACTTGACTTATAATTTTGCCTGTCTTAAGACCGTTCTCTACATTTCTCCCATTTTGATTACTTCTAAAAAGGATTTACCAACTGCGGACATGATATTTTCAAAGTAATCAAGCTCTTGAGCCTGAAGGAAAACAGTGACTAACTCGTGGTCATCCATGGGTGGCTTAGCTCGAGCCGCTTGCTGTCTCCATTCAATGGCATATTCCCTGAAACTTTCACTTGGTTTCTTTTTCAGGTTTGAAAGGGAAATGCGGTCTGGGACAATGTCGATATTGTATTGGAACTGTTTGACAAATGCATGTGCCATGTCATTCCAGACGTACCAACGAGACGTGTCTTGGTCCAAAAACCATTCAGATGCTACTCCCGTGAGGCTTTCCCCAAAATAAGCTATTAGTAATTTTTCATTTCTTCCCACACCTCTTAGTTGATTGCAATACCTTTTTAGGTGGGTTATGGGGTCTCCGTGTCCATTGTACTTTTCAAATTTAGGAATCTTGAAACCAGGCGGCAAGTGGTGATCGGGGAATATGCATAGATCTCTGAAGGCAACACTCTTTTGATCTGCCATTGCTTGCGTGTTTTTCAACCGTTGTTCTAATCTTTTCACTCTTTGGGTTATTTCTTCCTGTACCCTCATTCGGACAGGATTCTCAATGTTTGCAGGAAGATCGAATGAGTACGAATGGTGCTCTTGCTGTGTAGCAAATTGTGATTCATGATGGGGCTCTCCTTGACCATTGGCCCATGCTTGACGTACTTCAGTCGTTTTCTGTTTCGGTGTTCTATTTTCCTCAAACACTGTAGACTCCAGTTGAACCCTCTGACCCTGAGTCTTTAGAGCACTGGTAACAGCTTCGATGTCAGTTATCATTTTTCCTTAGATCTTGTATTCCCAGCTTACCACAAACCGACCACCTCAACTTTCTTCACAATTCAAAACAAAACATATTAGAATGGATTTCAGTCGGTCTTTATTATTATCAACATTTTTTCTCTTTCTCCATTTCATCATTTTTTTTAGTTGTGGTCGAATCTTATGAAGATTGCTTACGTATCATGACCCCGCATGAATCAAACCTTGCGTAGTTCGGACAGATAAGGGCCAAATGACTAAAATAAAAAAAATTGGATTTTCTTTTCAAATTTTCCATTAAAAAAATGTGTTTTTTATGACACATTTATTACAATATTAATGGACTCCAAAAAAACATAAAATGATAATACATCCTAGAAATAGACTAACACACTCTAACTAACAATTTTTTTTTCCGTTTATATAAAAAAAATCACCATAGTTTTCTATAAAATATCCGGTCTTGTCAATACGGCCTTTCAACACTTCGAAGAAGATTTAAAGGCTGTGTTTGCTGACCGACCAAAACTTTGAAAAATGACCAAAGGTGGATGTTCTCGCAAAAGCAGCCTTCCGGCGCCCTTTTAGGGACATTCGACTATTTTTTACAAGAATGACATTACCTTTACTTATGGCAAAACAACGACATTTATTTACCCCCAAAATTTTTTATATTTTTTTATCAAAATAGTTGAACCCGACATGGGTTGCCTACGTATCCCACATCCGGTGAGAATCAAACTTACGTAGTTCTGCCGATTATGAATAAAATAAACAAACTGACATTCTCTTTTTTGCTTTTTATTTTATAATGACAATCTAATGAGAGAAGAAAAATGAAACAGCAAACCCCTTTTTTTTAAATTTTTTAGCCTCAACGATCTATGACATATTCTAAACTAAAGCTTAACAGATCTATTCTTTTCTTTTTCTTTTTGAAACAAACACTTTATTAAGAAAAAAATCCTAAAACAAAAATATTTTTGGATTTTAATTTGATTGCCTAAAAGAAGAAACTTTAAGTAAAAGATAAGGTATGTTCTCTTTTTTCCTATATGTACAATATCCTAAAGTTCTAATGAAAATAAAAAGTTTTTTTTTAATTATTATTTCATTTTTTATTGATTTCCCAAAGAAAAACTTCAAAAGAAAATTATTTTGCATTTTTGGAATTAATACCTTAAAGAAAACATTAAAGAGGTATTAAAAGAAAATTCTCTTTTTTTGAATTTTTAGTCCTAATATAGCAAAGGAAATATAAAAATAATTTATATTTTAAGTCGTAGATATTAATTTCCTAAAGGGTGCTCCTCTTTGCCCGGAAACACGAAGAGTTTTCGTGCAAAAATAAAGTGAGCGGATACGAGCAATTTTCGCCCGTTTGAATACTCTGTGTGAAGCATTTTTTGAAAGAATTTGACCGAACATTTGTTTCAAAAGGTCTCCTACATATCCCTGGCTAAAAGGGAATCAGGTCAATGTAGTTCAGGAAGTTTTGGTAGCTGGGACTACCATGGGACCGTAATTTGCTGTTACTGCTGCTGCATGCTGTTACTACCGCTTTTCGACCTCCTTATTACACCAACTGCTAAAAGAAAAACAAGAAGCTAGACTAAACTAGGAATTACAAAATCTTATCTATCTTCAACTTGCTCTTGTAGTCTTCCTTCTGATTTCTGCGGCGAATTTTAAGCTGGGGGTATTTTGTTGTGACCCTTCGCATTACTGCCTTTTGTCTTCAACTTTAAATGTATTCCTCTGTTCTACAGGCGGGCTCCTGACTCCAACAGCAACTTTGAAAATAAAATCGCATCTCCTCTCTTCAAGCGGGCTCCTGACTTTATCACCAACTTTGAAAATAAAATGCATTTAGCAATAATTTATGAAATATATATTTTGGCAATGTTTATACAAGCAGGACCACTCGGATCGAAATAAATTAAATGTCCTTTTGAGAAAGGATTAAATTCAATATCCTATTTGAGGGCGGATAGATCCATCATATCTTATTTGAGGGCGGATAGATCCGAAATATCCTATTTGAGGGCGGATAGTCCCGAAATATCCTATTTGAGGGCAGATAGACCCGAACTAACCTATTCGAGGGCGGATGAACCCGATATATCCTATTCGAGGGCGGATGAACCCAAAATATCCTATTTAAGGGCGGATAGACCCGATATATCCGATCTGAGGGCGGAAAGACCCGAAATATCCTATTTGAGGGCGGATAGTCCCGAAATATCCTATTTGAGGGTGGATAGACCTGAACTATCCTATTCGAGGGCTGATGAACCCGATATATCCTGTTCGAGGGTGGATGAACCCAGAATATCCTATTCGAGGGCGGATGAACCCAGAATATCCTATTCGAGGGCGGATGAACCCAAAATATCCTATTCGAGGGCGGATGAACCCAAAATATCCTATTCGAGGGCGGATGAACCCAAAATATCCTATTCGAGGGCGGATGAACCCAAAATATCCTATTCGAGGGCGGATGAACCCAAAATATCCTATTCGAGGGCGGATGAACCCAAAATATCCTATTCGAGGGCGGATGAACCCAAAATATCCTATTCGAGGGCGGATGAACCCAAAATATCCTATTCGAGGGCGGATGAACCCAAAATATCCTATTCGAGGGCGGATGAACCCAAAATATCCTATTCGAGGGCGGATGAACCCAAAATATCCTATTCGAGGGCGGATGAACCCAAAATATCCTATTCGAGGGCGGATGAACCCAAAATATCCTATTCGAGGGCGGATGAACCCAAAATATCCTATTCGAGGGCGGATGAACCCAAAATATCCTATTCGAGGGCGGATGAACCCAAAATATCCTATTCGAGGGCGGATGAACCCAAAATATCCTATTCGAGGGCGGATGAACCCAAAATATCCTATTCGAGGGCGGATGAACCCAAAATATCCTATTCGAGGGCGGATGAACCCAAAATATCCTATTCGAGGGCGGATGAACCCAAAATATCCTATTCGAGGGCGGATGAACCCAAAATATCCTATTCGAGGGCGGATGAACCCAAAATATCCTATTCGAGGGCGGATGAACCCAAAATATCCTATTCGAGGGCGGATGAACCCAAAATATCCTATTCGAGGGCGGATGAACCCAAAATATCCTATTCGAGGGCGGATGAACCCAAAATATCCTATTCGAGGGCGGATGAACCCAAAATATCCTATTCGAGGGCGGATGAACCCAAAATATCCTATTCGAGGGCGGATGAACCCAAAATATCCTATTCGAGGGCGGATGAACCCAAAATATCCTATTCGAGGGCGGATGAACCCAAAATATCCTATTCGAGGGCGGATGAACCCAAAATATCCTATTCGAGGGCGGATGAACCCAAAATATCCTATTCGAGGGCGGATGAACCCAAAATATCCTATTCGAGGGCGGATGAACCCAAAATATCCTATTCGAGGGCGGATGAACCCAAAATATCCTATTCGAGGGCGGATGAACCCAAAATATCCTATTCGAGGGCGGATGAACCCAAAATATCCTATTCGAGGGCGGATGAACCCAAAATATCCTATTCGAGGGCGGATGAACCCAAAATATCCTATTCGAGGGCGGATGAACCCAAAATATCCTATTCGAGGGCGGATGAACCCAAAATATCCTATTCGAGGGCGGATGAACCCAAAATATCCTATTCGAGGGCGGATGAACCCAAAATATCCTATTCGAGGGCGGATGAACCCAAAATATCCTATTCGAGGGCGGATGAACCCAAAATATCCTATTCGAGGGCGGATGAACCCAAAATATCCTATTCGAGGGCGGATGAACCCAAAATATCCTATTCGAGGGCGGATGAACCCAAAATATCCTATTCGAGGGCGGATGAACCCAAAATATCCTATTCGAGGGCGGATGAACCCAAAATATCCTATTCGAGGGCGGATGAACCCAAAATATCCTATTCGAGGGCGGATGAACCCAAAATATCCTATTCGAGGGCGGATGAACCCAAAATATCCTATTCGAGGGCGGATGAACCCAAAATATCCTATTCGAGGGCGGATGAACCCAAAATATCCTATTCGAGGGCGGATGAACCCAAAATATCCTATTCGAGGGCGGATGAACCCAAAATATCCTATTCGAGGGCGGATGAACCCAAAATATCCTATTCGAGGGCGGATGAACCCAAAATATCCTATTCGAGGGCGGATGAACCCAAAATATCCTATTCGAGGGCGGATGAACCCAAAATATCCTATTCGAGGGCGGATGAACCCAAAATATCCTATTCGAGGGCGGATGAACCCAAAATATCCTATTCGAGGGCGGATGAACCCAAAATATCCTATTCGAGGGCGGATGAACCCAAAATATCCTATTCGAGGGCGGATGAACCCAAAATATCCTATTCGAGGGCGGATGAACCCAAAATATCCTATTCGAGGGCGGATGAACCCAAAATATCCTATTCGAGGGCGGATGAACCCAAAATATCCTATTCGAGGGCGGATGAACCCAAAATATCCTATTCGAGGGCGGATGAACCCAAAATATCCTATTCGAGGGCGGATGAACCCAAAATATCCTATTCGAGGGCGGATGAACCCAAAATATCCTATTCGAGGGCGGATGAACCCAAAATATCCTATTCGAGGGCGGATGAACCCAAAATATCCTATTCGAGGGCGGATGAACCCAAAATATCCTATTCGAGGGCGGATGAACCCAAAATATCCTATTCGAAGGTGGACAAACCTGATACGTCCTATTTGAAGGTGGACAAGCCTGACATGTGGTGCTTGATTGTGTAATTACAAAGATTGATGCAGCGCAAAGGGCTTGATATGACGTAGAGATCTTGATATGGACATAGCTTCCGTCCCTGTCTTAAATCAAAGAGAATTTCGTCAGTTTTTGAAAATGATGGTCGGTGGTGACCTTCTTGCTGGGGATGCTTTCCTCATTCCCTTAGAACTTGTGTTATCTTCCTTCTTCCTCAAGTGGGTACCTGACTTCAACAAAAATATAAAGGTAACGCCTCTATTTTACGGGCGGGCTCCCGACTTCAATAACTTCAAAACTGCACTCGTGTTGCCATTGTTCCTCTTTGAAACCATTTCCTTCTTACTGTGTTGCATCCCTTTTAACTGATGGGGATAACACTGCTAGGGGAATTTTCCTTCCTTCAAAACTGGTGCTTCATTTTTTTCGAAAGCTGCTGGGGATGACACTGGATACAGCTTCCTTCATTAAAACTCGTTGTTTTCCTTCTTTCAACACTGCTGGGGAAAATACTAGTTCAAAGACCACTTCCCTTGTGTTATCTGGCTTCTTTCCCGAATGGATACCTGACTTCCAGAAAATTTTCCAAATGAAAAGGAAAATTTTCTACCCCAGTTTGATAATCTTCCACGTGGCATGCCTTTCCATCAATGCCATTTCCTTTTCCTGTTTCAAATCAAAAAAAACTTGTTAGTTTAAAATGTGGTGGTTGGTTGTGATGCTCCTGCTGAGGATGGTTCTCCTTTTCTCCTTCCCTGCTCCGCGTTTCCATTACACCACCAAAACTTTGCAGGGGATGATATTCCCGCTGGGGATGGTTTCTCTTTTTCTTCCTTCCCCGCTCTGTGTTGTCTGACCCTCTTGGAACTGGGTCAAAAATCTATCGGGGATGCTCCTCCTTCCTAACGATTGTAATTCACAAATTTCTCAACTGTTGTTTTTCAGCTTTTCTCCATACTTTTCCTGACACTCCAGACCAATTCATCATTTGGTCTTGCAACAAACGTCTTTTTCATTTTATTGTATTATCTTGGGACTGTCCTATCCACATTTTGTTTTGCACTATCTTGGAAACTAGTAGTAAGCTCTAAAAATCCTTCTAAAAAACAAACTACTTATTGAAAAATCTCAAATAAAAGAAATGAAATGATGATTTCAAAATATTCAAAGAAGAAAAATCTTTTTGAACAGCTGCTGGGGGAAGAAAAAGGAAAAGAACTTATCTGGATGGTGTAGCCAATCCCAATGATCATGCCGTGCATTCTGGATTCAACAACCCAGTCTATTTATATCAATCAATTCCTTCTGATGGCCTTATCAAAGGCCCTGCAACCCAACTCTTTTGCCGAACCAACGACTTATTCTGCTTGATGCCTCGACAAATCCTTTCTGTCAATCTTATCTTGTTTGCCCCTTTTTAACTCCTTGTCGCCTCATAGTGCCCTTCGAGGGGTTTTCACTAATATGACTCTCTCATTTCTCTCATCTGACGTCGCCTTATGGTGCCCGTGAAGGTTTTCACCGATAAGACTCTCTCATTTTGTTTCTCTCAACTTCCGTCGCCTTATGGTGCCTGTGAAGGTTTTCACCAATAAGACTCTCTCATTTTATCTTTCTCAATTTGGGCATTGGAGTGTTACCGATAAGACTGTCTCTGCTGAGGATTCTTCGGCTATCAATTCTCTTCAACTTGTGATCCTCTTTCCGCTGGGGATCAGAGTGTTATTCCCGACTTCCATTTGCCTGACTTGGTACTTCTCGGATACTGATCGGGAGGTCTTTTGGACATCAGCTAGGGATTGAAATTCTTGGTATATGGCTTAAAAGAAAAGGGTATCACGAGTTTTAAAATATTTTTGATGAGTAAAAATGTTACAACTCTTGGAATCAAATTTCTTTCCCAAAACTTAAAAACATAACTTCTGCCCCAGTTTTGTTGCTTGGGGATCTTTTTACTTTTATTACGCTAGGACCGAGCCGTGAGGCACCTACGTATCCTCTTTGAGGAATCATGTCGAACGTAGTTCACACGATTCCTTTGTTTTCTTTCTTGTGACTTTTCTTTTGTTTTGTTGTTACTTCTCTTTTCCTTTTTTTTCTTTTTTTTCTTCAATTTTATTAACGATTCCAAGAGAGGGGTATGAAAGAATAAATAAGGCTCAAAAGGGGTGACAAAGGTTAAAGTGTTTGGATAGAAGAACAAATTGCCTCCGTCATTTCATTCTCCGATAAATGCCAAGTATAAATAAACAAACAATCAACAATTACAATCAAAGAAATCATACATAATATCTCTTAACTGCATCAGAATTGATAGCCATGTCGATGCATCTCCCTTCGACATCTGTCAAGCATAAAGCGCCATTGGATAACACTCTGGTCACAATAAACGGTCCTTTCCAATTTGGGGCGAACTTGCCCTTTGCTTCGGCCTGATGTGGAAGGATCCGCTTCAATACTTGTTGTCTTACTTAAAATTTGCTGGGACGTACCTTCTTGTTATATGCTCTTGCCATCCTCTTTTGATACAATTGGCCATGGCATACTGCTGCCAATCTCTTTTCATCAATCAAGCTCAACTGCTCCAATCGTGCTTTGACCCATTCATCATCATCAATCCCAGCCTTGGCGACAATCCGGAGAGACGGAATTTCAACTTTTGCTGGTATCACTGCTTCAGTTCCGTATACCAACAAATAAGGAGTTGCACCTACTGAAGTACGAACAGTAGTGCGATAACCCAACAATGCAAATGGTAACTTTTCATGCCATTGTCTGGACCCTTCTACCATTTTCCTCAATATCTTCTTTATATTCTTGTTGGCTGCCTCAACCGCTCCATTTGCTTTGGGACGATATGGGGTGGAATTTCGGTGTGTAATCTTAAATTGTTGACATACTTCTTTCATCAAATTGTTGTTAAGATTAGCACCATTATCCGTGATTACCACCTTTGGGATCCCAAATCTACAGATGATATGGGAATGAACAAAATCTACCACTGCCTTCTTGGTTACCGACTTGAAAGTTTTAGTTTCAACCCACTTGGTAAAATAGTCGATGGTTACCAGAATGAACCTATGACCGTTGGAAGCTGCCGGCTCGATGGGTCCAATGACATCCATGCCCCATGCAACAAAGGTCCATGGTGCTGACATCGTGTGTAATTCTGTTGGTGGAGAATGAATCAGATCTCCGTGTATCTGACACTGATGGCATTTCCGTACGAAATCGATACAATCACGCTCCATAGTGAGCCAATAATATCCTGCTCGAAGAATCTTCTTCGCCAATACATATCCGCTCATATGTGGCCCACAAACTCCAGTATGTACCTCTGTCATCACTGTCGCGGCTTGACTAGCATCTATACATCTCAGCAAACCCAAGTCCGATGTTCTTTTGTACAATACTCCTCCACTAAGGAAAAATCCATTGGCCAACCACCGAATGGCCTTCTTTTGATTTCCTGTGGCCTATTCCGGGTATATCCCCATCCTGAGGTATTTCTTGACATCATAGAACCATGGCTCACCATCCGTTTCTTCCTTTATCATGTTGCAATAAGCATGCTGATCACGAACCTGAATATGCAATGGGTCAACATGAATTTTGTTTGGGTGATACAACATTGATGCTAAAGTGGCCAAAGCATCGGCAACCTCATTATGAACTCTTGGGATGTGTCTGAACTCCACTGATCGGAATCGCTTACTCAGATCATGCAAGCATTGTCGATATGGTATGAGCTTCAAATCCCGTGTTTCCCATTCACCCTGAATCTAATGCACCAAGAGGTCCGAGTCTCCCAAGACCAAGACGTCCTGGACATCCATGGCTGCAGCTAACCGTAAGCCCAAAATGCATGCCTCATACTCAACCATATTGTTGGTGCTATAGAAAAGTAGTTGAGCCGTAATAGAATAATGATATCCTGTTTCAGAGATAAGTACCGCTCCTATTCCAACTCCTTTCGCATTTGCAGCTCCATCAAAGAAAAGCTTCCATCCTGGTTCCTCGGTCAATTCCAACTCATCTATATACATCACTTCTTCATCAGAAAAATACGTCCTCAAGGGCTCGTATTCCTCATCAACAAGATTCTCAGCCAAGTGATCGGCCAATGCTTGGGCTTTCATGGCCATCCTCGTCACATAGACGATGTCGAACTCCGTGAGTAATATTTGCCATTTCGCTAACCTCCCTGTGGGCATAGGCTTCTGGAAAATATACTTCAATGGATCCAGGCGTGGTAAGTAGTGTAGGATGACAGATAATGCTTCAATTTCTGTGCCACCCAAGTTAGGGCGCAACATGTCTTCTCAAGTTAAGTGTACTTGACCTCATATACTATAAACTTCTTGCTGAGATAATAGATGTCTTGCTCCTTTCTTCCTGTAATGTCGTGTTGCCCCAGTACACAACCAAACGAATTCTCCAGGACCATTAGATAGAGAATCAACGGTCTTCCCGACTCGGGTGGAACCTACACAGGTGGATTTGATAGATACCCTTTGATCTGGTCAAACGCTTCCTGACATTCTGCCGTCCATTCTACCGCAGCATCTTTCTTCAGTAGCCGAAAAATGGGTTCACAAGTCGTTGTGAGTTGAGCGATGAACCTGCTGATATAATTCAACCTTCCCAACAGACTCGTCACTTCTATTTTGTTCTTCGGCGGCGGAAATTCTTGGATGGATTTGATTTTTGACGGGTCCAACTCAATGCCTCGCCGACTGACGATGAATCCCAATAGCTTTCCCGATGGAACACCAAATGCACATTTGGCCGGGTTGAGCTTAATGTCGTACCTTCGAAGTCTTTGGAAAAACTTCCTTAGGTCTGCTACGTGGTCTTCCTGACGCGTACACCTCAATCTCTTTGTGTATCATGTCATGAAACACAGTAGTCATTGCTCTCATGTACGTTGCCCCAGCGTTCTTCAAGCCGAACGGCATTACCCGGTAGCAATAAGTCCCCCACGGTGTAATGAAAGTCGTCTTTTCTGCATCTTCTTCATCCATCAGGATCTGATGATACCCAGCATAGCAATCCACAAATGACCCGATCTCATGTCCGGCACAATTATCGATCAAAATATGAATATTGGGTAATGGAAAGTTATCCTTTGGGCTCGCCCTGTTCAGATTGTGGTAATCGACATATACCCTAATCTTCCCATCTTTCTTCGGCATTGGCACCACATTAGCCAACAAATCATGATATCGAGTGACCCGAATAACCTTTGCATGCAGCTGCTTGGTTACTTCTTCTTTAATCTTCACACTCATGTCTGTCTTGAACTTCCTCAATTTCTGCTTGACGGGAGGGCATGCCGGGTCAGTGGGTAATTTGTGAACCACTAGATCATTGCTTAAACCCGGCATGTCATCATACGACCATGCAAAAACATCTTTGAATTCAATAAGTGACTTGATTAGATCTTCCCTTATGTTTGGCTCAATGTGGATGCTTATTTTAGTTTCCCGAATGTCATTCGCATCCCCCAAATTAATGGCTTCCGTGTCATTTAAGTTGAGCTTGGCTTTCTGTTCGAATTGGCTTAACTCTCTGTTAATTTCCTCGAAGGCTTCATCCTCATCATATTCTGACTTATCATCATATTCTACCTCTTGCATTACCAGTTCGGAACTAGATTGATTTTTTAGACTAGGTTGAAGATCCGTCGTGCATGCCATGTCATTGAGACCGGTATAAAGAAAACTGTTCAGAAAAGGAAAGAAGAAACTTTCATTGATTGAAGTACGGGATAACAAGGTTTCACACTTTTGATGAGTACAAAATAAAAGAAAACTGGATTACAACCCTGGAATAATCCAGCTAAACATGAAGGAAAAATCAAAGCCTACTACCAAGACTCCCTCCGCATGGGCAGAGGAGTAGCCATCCAATTGTCGACCTTGGCCTTAGGCCCTACAAACTGCACATCTGCCTTGCTGGATCCTTCCCCAGCTTCTACCATGTTGACTTTAGTGAATAATCTTTCAAAACCTTCATCTAAATCTCCATTTACATCAATTAGTGGCCCCCGTAACCTGGGATAGCAGTTGCCTTTTGACGCTCGGCTTGACAAAAGATTGGGACAAGCGTGGGATTGGATTGGGAAGGACCCATGCCCTCCTCTTTATCTTCTTGGCACGTCGCAGATCCGCCGCTATAGGCTTGAACCCCAACCCAAAGGTATCCAGATTCTTGGGCAAAGAAATCGGTTGAATAATACCCTGAAGATCAACCCCCGAACCTTTGCCTGGCACAAACCCATTTTTCAACATCTCCGAGGCCACCATAATAGTTGCAGCCGCTATTCTAGGAAGTGGGACGCTTCCACCCTCAGGAATTTTGTCCACTGAGACCGCATCGAAAACCCGGTATACCCACAACCCCTTGTCATCATCAGTCTCTATGAAGGGTATGATGGTATCATTCACGGCGCATGTGTTGTCTTCTCCATGCACTATGATCTCTTGTCTATCCCACTCGAACTTGACCATCTGATGTAATGTAGAAGGTACTGCTTTGGCAGCGTGAATCCATGGTCGCCCCAACAGAAGATTATATGACACCGCAATGTCTAACACCTGAAACTCCATGGTGAACTCGACCGGGCCAATTGTAAATTCAAGTATGATGTCACCCACTGTGTTTGTACCACCACCATCAAACCCTCGAACGTAGATGTTGTTCTTGTAAATTCTGTCGTTATCAACCTTCAGCTTGTTCAAGGTGGACAACGAACAAATATTGGCACTGGACCCATTATCGATCAATACTCGAGTGACTACCAAGTCTTCACATTTCACAGTCAAATAGAGAGCTCTATTATGCTCTGTACCTTGCAACTCATCGTCAGAAAAAGTCACCCGGTTCACCTTAAAAATTTTGTTTGCTATTTTCTCTAGATGGTTCACAGAGATCTTATCCGGCACATGGGCTTCATTTAGAATTTTCATCAATGCCCAGCGGTGCTCATCTGAATGGATTAGTAATGATAGCAATGAGATCTGTGCTGGAGTTTTCCTCAGCTGCTCCACAATGGAGTAATCTTGGGCCTTCATCTTCTTCAAAAACTCCTCCGCTTCTTCCTCCATCACTGGCTTCTTTATTGCTACAGGATTGGCCCTTCTTAACTCTACGGGAGCAAAACACCTTCCCGAACGAGTTAACCCCTGGGCCTCACATATTTCTTCCACAACTTCCTTTCCTTTATGCATCACCGTCACTTGACTGTAGTTCCATGGTACGGCTTTCTCATTGACTATCGGTGACTGCTTTACTGGCCTGATAACAACTGGTTCTACGTGGGCCCCCTTTACAACTACCACAGGTGTGCTTGATACTCCCTGCAGCACTACCTTGACCGGCTCTGGCTTCTTTGCAACAACAGATGAATTCTTCCCCATCACCACCACTGGCTTGTTGTCTATCCTTCCCAACTGTACCACTGCTTTCCCACAGGTCGACTTTTCTTTTGGGCTGGCACGGATCATCATTACTGTTTGTGAGGGTTTATTGATATCCCCTCCTTCATGCACTAGTTCGATCATGTGGGCTTCATGGTGCGCCGGCTACGGGTTCTGATTAATATTGGGTGCCTCTAGTGTCTGAAACTCAATATTATTGGTATCAATAAGATTTTGCACTGCATGTTTCAACTTCCAACACTTCTCGGTATCATGTCCGGGAGCCCCCGAACAATATTCACAACTTACCGAGTGGTCCATATTTTTAGGAAGGGGATTTGGAAATCTGGGCTCAATAGGACTCAACAAGCCTAACTGCCTTAATTTGTGGAACAGAGTAGTATAGGTTTCTCCCAACTCAGTGAATGTTCTCTGTCTCTACACCCCTTCATTTCTAAAAGCCTGATTCCCGCGGAAACCTGGCCTTGAAGGGTTCCTGTAGGCCCTTGGTGGTGGATATGTGTTTTGTGGGGATGGATATGTATTCTGTGGAGGTGGGTAGGTATTTTAGGGAGCCGGCGGGCGCCATTGCGGGGATTGCCGGAGGCTGGGTATATGTCTAGGCCTGATGGACGGAGAAATGTGGTTCTTGTGGAGGGTAGTATGGCTGTGGAGGGTAATTTGGAGTGTGTGGGTAATTTGGGTGATGGGGTCTGGATTGGTAGTGAGGGGAAGGACCTCTTGATCTGGGCCAATTACCTGCCTTTACTGTTGCGACCTCTTCTCTTTTCTTCTTCCCGAGCGCACCTCCCGTGCCGCTCTAGATGGCCTGAGTTGTTGCTTTAATCGCCGAATAACTCAGGATTTTGTTGGACTTAAGTCCCTCTGCAATGATACCGCCCATTTTCACTACCTCGTTGAAAGATTTGCCAACTGACGTTACCAAGTGACCAAAGTAAGTTGGCTCTAGAGTCTATAGAAAGTAGTCCACCATTTCCCCTTCCCTCATCGGAGGATCAACCCTTGCTGCCTACTCTCTCCAGCAGAAACCAAATTCCCGAAAGCTTTCCCCGGGCTTCTTCTCAAGTTTTAGCAATGTGAGACGGTCAGGGACGATCTCAAGGTTGTACTGGAAATGGCCTACAAATGCTTGTGCTAGATCGTCCCAGGTGTACCACCTGCTAGGATCCTGTCTTGTGTACCATTCTAGTGCAGATCCATTTAGACTCTGACCAAAATAAGCTATCAGCAGCTCATCTTTCCCACCTGCTCCTCTCATCTTGATACAGAAACCTCGCAGATGTGCCATTGGATCACCGTGTCCCTCGTATAGGTCAAACTTTAGCATCTTGAACCCTGCCGGCAATTGAACGTCGGGGAACGGGCACAGATCTTTGTAGGCCACACTGACTTGGTTGCCTAACCCATGGATATTCCTGAAGGACTAATCCAGACTTTTAAATTTTCGAAGCACTTCGTCCTGCTCTGGGTTCTTAGCCGGCTTTTCAGTCTCTACCGGGACCTCAAAGTGGGGATTATAAGTATACGGCTCGGGTGCTTTGAATGTAGGTTCAGGGGGGTAATATTGGTTGTCGTGAGCCTGAAACAACGGCTCACTGGATGATCTTTGTAGCGTGGCTGGTGGGGGTGCCACAAAAACAGGAACATTTGGTGGAGGAGGGTTCTGATTTAGTGGTGGAACTTGGGGATCATAGGGATTTCTTCCATGGTAGTCGTGAGCCTGGGACAACGGCTCACTGGATGATCTTTGTAGCGTGGCTGGTGGGGGTGCCACAAAAACAGGAGCATTTGGTGGAGGAGGGTTCTGATTTGGTGGTGGAACTTGGGGATCATAGGGATTTCTTCCATGGTAGTAGTGGTGACTTGGGAAGCTTGTCGACGAGCCGTGGTGAGGGTATTCTGGCTTGTTTCCTGGTGGGAGAGTAGGAGTAACGGGTGGTTCGGGCCCCTTTTGTACCCTAGCCAAGGCTAGCTGCATTTCATTCATCTCCAGTCTCATTTTTTCCATTTTTTCCATTGCCTCCTTCAGCATCTGATTTTCCGTCTTTTCCTCCTCAACACTGTTTTCTGAGTTAGTCATGCTTTTCGGTATGGGCCCTTTAGATCTTATTTGATAATGGTATGGTTCCAGTACGTTCTAAGCTAACTGTTTGAAACAAGTAAAACAACAAACTTGTCAGCGTTAGAGTTTTAACACGTATTACAATTGCACGTACAGGGATGCAATGTTCCTAGGCAGTTCAACCATTTCTAACATGTCTTTGCTCTGACCGCATGCATCATCCCGGCTTATTTTATTTGTGCCTCTTTCAAATGTTTCTGAAACCCTCCATTTATTTCTTTTTTTCTTTTTCTTCTTCTCCTTTTTTCTTTTTTATTCTCTTACTCTTTTTTCTTTTTTTTTTAGTGGTGGTCGAATCTTATGAGGATTGCCTACGTATCATGTCCCCACATGAATTAGACCATGCGTAGTTCTGCCACAAGTAAAAATAAAGACATAAAATTTTTGGAATCTTTCATTTCATTACCGAAATATGCTATTACAAGCTACCCATTTGGAAAAGGAAAAACAAAATGCAGACTCCAAACTACTAACATGATTTGATGTGAAAAGAGAACAGACGGGTAGACAACAGACTCATAAAAAAACAGCAAGTACAGACTTGAACTAGGGATACATTAAACCTTTGAATTTTGATGCCTGCGGGGCATCATTCGGCATTTCCGTGGGCTTTGGTGCAAGGCCCCTTTGCAAGCTTTTCAATTCTTCCATGATCTGGTGGACATAGCCCATGACTGAAGCAAAGAGGGTAGTGCGGGGCATTTCCTTACATGCTAGGCACCTCATGGTGATGTAGTGTCTGATCTCTTCAATTCTACCCCTGATTCTATCCCTTTCCATAAGCAGTTGTTCTATTCATTGACTCTTTGCTCCCAGCACTTGAGCATTGTGGAAGAGTTGATCTTGAAACTCCTGCATCTTTTTTTCCATCCGCGCCATTAAGTCATGACAGCGTTCCCTATCGACTCTGAAGTCTCTGGATTGCCTGAAGAGACGTTCTTCAAGGGTGGATATTGTTTCTCTCAATATAGAGATGCCCCCTTCGTAGTCCCTCTTCATCTGCCGCAGACGCAGTTTCCGCTCTTCTGTACCCCTTGCCCACCTGGCTCAGATTCTTGCCAATCTAGATTCAGCTCTTTCCAAACCCTCTTGGAAATCAGTGATTTGATTTTCCAACCCCTTTATCAATCTTTCATCCGATCGACTCCTTTGTTGGTTTTCAGCATCTATCCTTATTTGTCGGATTTGGGCCTTCAGTGCCTCATTTTATTGGGCCATTTTGTTCTTTTCCCCCTTATCAGCATCAATTTGCATGCTATTTTCAAATTTTAGGTCCTTAACCTGTTGTTTTAGTTTGCCGATTTCTACCCTGTAGCTTTCTTCCTTTGCTAACAAATCCCAATGCTCTTGTGAAGACTTGGCAAATTCCTGGAGGTGAGGTCTTTTGGCCGGCCTCCCACATGACACTTCCCCTTTATACTAAGAGTGATTTTCGGGTGAAATTTCACCTTTAGCCCGATTTAGTACACAAGTGTTCGCCTCCAGATATTGACATTTGCTCCAGATCTGGCGGACTCTTACTTC
>MU678741.1:32654-73746 GCA_026770625.1 Nicotiana glauca
GTAAACGGACCCCATTAATTCTTGTGTAGAACTCCTCTATGCAGGTTTTCTCAGCTGAACCATAGCTCAGGAACTGGGCACGGTGACACAGGTGTTCGATCATCTACATCTGCAATAACAAGTTACACCCCTCGAAAAAGTCTCCTCCGGCTTTGCAGGCTGTGAGAGCTCGGAAGATATCAGATACTATCATGGGCGCAAGAGTGCTTTCATCTTGAGTGAGAAAAGTACTGATGACCCCAGCTAACTTTATATCAATATTCCCGTCTTTCCTCGGGAACACCAAAAGCCCTAAGAAGGTTATCATGAAAGCAACACGTCTATGTTTATCCTATTTTCGATGGTTACTTTTGCTGTATAACTTGTTATCTGGCTTGTCAAATCCTCCAACGTGGCCGTATCTCTGGTATATGAAGCTCAGAGTACAAAAGCCTTTTGCCAAATTTGGGTTATGGACTGTTCTGACTATCTTTAATGAGTCCAAGAATCGGTGCACGGCTACGGATCTTGGAGCAACCAGTATTTGTGTCTTAATGGAGCTTCAGCACTTCCGATGTACGCGGCTATTTCCTCCAAAGTCGGGGTGAGTTCAAAATCTGAGAAGTGGAAGACATTGTGCGCCGGGTCCCAGCAGGTGACCAATGCTCTTATAATATCCCCCTGAGGCTTGATTTCCAACAAACCTGTAAGACCTTTCAGATGTTTCTTGACTTCGTCTTGCCCTTCTTTGCCTAGATCACTCCACCATAGCCTCAACTGGAGAGGGATTTTAGTCATGATTGAAAAAGGTTCATTTTGACTCGTGCTCATCCTGCATATTTATTAATGTGATTTAAACAAAAGAAATTTTATTTGACTCAAAATGATTTGACTATTTTTCATTTTTCCAAATTCAAAAGATAGATCCGATTTTCCGAACGCGGCCTTTCAGCATTTCTGAGATGAAGATTTTAAGGCTGTGTGAGTCAACCGGTCAAAAATCCAAAAATGACCAAAAGCGACCGTTTATGCAAAGTCAGCCTTCCGACGTCCCTTTTGAGAACATTCGGCTATCTTCGACAAAACAGCATTACCCGACTTATCTATGACGTAAATTAAAAATTTGACACTTTTGACTATTTTTGCAAAAGGGGAGGTTGGACCCGATGAGGGTTGCCTACGTATCTCACATCCGGTGAGAATCAAACATGCGTAGTTCGGGCAAAGAGAATAAACTAAATTGGAAAACAAGACTCATTTTTTTTTCAAATCATTGGCAAGTAAAAAGAATTATTTTTTTTTTCATTTTAAAACACAAACTATTTTTTGAAAACCAAATCACATTTTTTCCTTTATTGGCAAATGAAGCAGAATATTTTGGAAAACATTTTTTCATTCTTTTCAGGGGAAAATAAAACAAACTATTTTGAATTTTTTTTTTTTAAATAAAATCCGGTAGAGTCTCGGCATTACATGGACATTGATATTTTCCAAACTAGTGATTAACCCTCTTAACCCTCTACACTGCTATTTTTCCTCTCTTTTTTCATTTTCCCCAATATTTAAAAGCCGGTCAGCATGCAAGTCTGAAGCAAATAAATGCGTAAAACAAACAGGATGCAGCAGGATGGTCTTTTTCATTTCAGGTTGCCTGTCCTAGACGAACCCAACCCCTGTGTTGAGTCCCCTAAATCGAATGCAGCATGATGCAAATAAGCATTCCTACTAGGGATCTGGCATGAGGTTTTGTTATACTAGGTAAAAAAACTAGGTGTTTGTTCTAGACCGTGTACCCGAGCGGACAACTCGGGTCGAGGAAGGAGCTCCTTTCTGGGAACCAAAAGGCCAGTTGGCTTAGAAACTTTCCGAGCCTCTTTCCTATTTCAAGGTATGACACTAACAGAATAGGGAGTCTCGACCGGCGAGCACATCCCCAAAGATAATAAGAGAAGGGATTCGGCACAGTTTATATATACAGTTCAAATAATATCAAAGCGGTAAAAATCATTATTTGCACATTTAAGCCCAATCATATAATAAAGAAAGCCAAATGCAACAGTTATTCTAAGCTCGATTTTCTAACCTTGAACCGGTGGTTCTAGGTTATTGTCCCCAGTGGAGTCGCCAGGGCTGTCGCACCTCCTTTTTCCGCTACCGCACCCCGCGAAGAGCGTGGTAAAGGGATTTTTTCCAATTAAAGGACAATCAAAACGGGATTTATTATTCAGAGTTGGAGTCGCCACTTGAGAGATTTATGGTGTCCCAAGTCACCGGTTTGAATCCCGAATCGAGGAAAAAGTTGACTCCTTATTACAGTCTACGAATCAAAAATCTGGATAAGGAATTCTGTTAACTCGGGAAAAGGTATTAGGCATTCCCGAGTTCCGTGGTTCTAGCACGGTCGCTTAACTGTCATATTCGGCTTATCTATCTGATTTTTAAACATGCTCAAACCTATGTGCAAATTTTAACCTTTAACCACTTTTAATATTATCATTATTTTAAAGAGAATTGCAACGTCATGAAAATGCGTCTCGAACCACGTTACATCAATGTACCCGTGGTTGTTGACACGCCTCGACTCCGTTGAGATTTGAATTTGGGTCACATAAATGTGCACCCGAATTTAGGAAAGTAATATTATTACATACGCGCCTAAAGCAACTAGCGTATTATTATTTTGGAGGAAGGCCGTGGAATTCGTTAAACGGCATGTCCTGAAATCTAAGCAATTATTATAACCATTTATTGAGGGCCCCGCAGCTATGTGTTTCGTTCGGCGAGACTCGTCTCATTTTTATTTAAAGGCCAATTCTAAAGTGACTATGATTCTCTACTTATTTGTCTCTAAAGATAAAGAAAAGGTCCTAATTAATTACATACTATAAATTCGGGCCTCGAGTTCAAGTCCGAATTCAAACAAGAAGAAGGGGGGACCCTCTTAATTTGAACCCGCTACCTAACTCGAAGCCCAAACTTATATTGTATTAAACCATGTGTTCTTATTCAACAATTAAACTCAAATAGGGCCTCAAACAGACTCAGGGAAGCCCGATGTTATCAAACAGATTTTTTACGATAGGCAAGTAACATTCATTCAAATTGACGCCCAGTTTATCAATCGATTACACATAAAACTAAAAACTGATTTTTATTCAACCGTTATGCAGGAAATTTAAGGCCTCATTGAACCTAATTACTTCACTAAAATCCAAGGAAGGAGGTTTGATACATGATTTGATCGGATTTGATTCTAACTCCTAAAGCTTGGGCTTCCTCATTTCTTAATCTACTGGTAAATTAGTATACTACTACTAAGGTGACAATTAAACTGGAAAACATGATTCGAATAAAACAACTTTGATTATATGGATTCGTTTAACACTATATGCGAACAGGTTGAACACTACTTTTCGGATTATTTCGAACTATCCTTAATCACTCATACGATTCACTATTTCACAACAGATTACTGGATAACAGATTGATACAAAAACCATTTGAACTTATTTTTAGCTACGTGGAACTAATCTGAAAGATAAAAAAAATCTATACAGTCCCATACAGTTCCTGTCGTACTGCTATACAATACAAGCACCAATTAGAGATGAAATCTAAGTAAATAACAAATCCACTACCTACTTATTCATTCTACAAATTATACAACTACCTACAGTCAAGGGACTAATAAAACAGTAAAACAACGACTGTTAATCATCAACTTGCTTTCTATTTCGTTTCAACTTCAAACTCCAATTCAAGCTTTACATCAACACATGGTTTTTAGAGTGTGTACCTGAATAATGGAAAATAGAAGGAGGAGGGTAATCAGCAGTAGTAACACAACAACAATAACAGCAGTAGTGCAACAGCAGATACCAACAGCAACAAGACACAACCCAGTAATTCCAGAAATTTTTCAAACCAAACAAGACTGGTACCAATTCCAACACAGCAATACAACAGCAAAACTAACAACAGAAACAAGCACCAGGAACAATATGAAACCAGTAAAACCCAACAGCAACACAAACACCCCAGACAGAACTTGAATTGAACCAAATTTGGACCCAAAATTCCAATGACACAGTTATACACTCAAACAGACTGATTCTTAAGCTTTCAAAAGAAGTTCTCTCTTAGACTGATTAAAGAAGAACTCACAAGACTGATTTTCAGGATTTCAAAAACCAGCGAGTTTTTTAGCTCTCTCGCTCTCAGATTTTTTAGAATATTTTTTCAGTGTCTTCCCCCTTTTGTATGTGTGTGTCTCAGCTCTTTAATAGGCATTCAATTAGTGTCTTTCCCACTATATTTTCAGCTTTTCGTTTATTTATTACCCCATTACCTTAGTGCTCATTAATTTAATCAATAGTGCCCATTTTTAGTCCTTAAAATCAGCAATAAGTGTCATTCTCACTAAGGAATGTTTCCACTTAGCTAATAGCAGCCTTTAGTTTAATTACTAGGTAATTTAATTCCCAAACTACCCCTTAAACTATCCCTGTGATTTATTCTACCCTTCAGCTATAACCAATTTCCTTAATCAAAATCAAATAGCAAACTCAAACTACACAGCTCAGATCAAATAACAAACTGATATTAAACTACTAAGATGCACATGTATATGGGAATAACTGGCTATATTCACAATTCTAAACTAAACATAGACAAAATGAATGAAACATTGTAATATTATAAATTCATATGCAACAAACTGATTGGCAACGAAAAGGGAAACATAATAAGACAATTTTGAACCAACATTAACATCAAACGATCACAGTTTTATACAATTACTACTGAATTTGCATAAACTCGATATACTCAACAAGGTAAGGAAGAAACAAATCCAGAGTGAAACTAAACAGACAGGGGTTCGAGTGATTTCCTAAATCCAAATGATTATAAAATCCAATTAACACATTGATGAAAATTTGGACCAGAAAAAGGTCCGTAGGAGGAGGAAAAAGTAATTGATAGAAAAATAACGGAACTCAAATGCACCAGATAATAACAACAACAGAAAACAAACAAAAAAGTAAAAAGGAAAGAAGAAGAAACTTAAGAAGAACTTACTGATTTTTGAATTCCAATCAACGTGCCTTCAAAATTGGTTTCCAGTTAGTATTATACGCCTATTTCGTCAGAAACGGGCCTATAGCACTAACGAGAAACCAACTTGACCCTGACGACTTCGAAGCAGTCTCAAACCGGTGAACCCTAGATCCGCCATTTAACGAGTTTTACTCGGATTCAAGCCAATTTGGTTAGGGATTAGGGACGAGGAGGTAAAGGGGATTATTGGGTGTTGGTTTGGTACAGTTTAGAGGTGGCGCCGCCACCGAAAAATCTTGTGGCGGCGCTAGGGTTCATGGCTTAAAATCGATATTCGAGGGGCTGGGCTCGGATTCGAGAGAAAATAAACAGGGATTGGGAAAGATGAGGTCAAGGGAGAGAAGTGGTGTAATTTTGGGGGTGTTTGGTAACGGGTTTAGGGGGTTTGGTATATTAGAATTAACCAATTAATTGGGGTAGTTGGATAAATGGAATGCAACGACTCTGATTGATTTGTTAATTAAAACGGGGTCATTTGGCTACAAGGGGTGTTGGATCGGTTCAAGGAAAGGCGGGTCGGGTAAGTTAAACGGGTTGGGTCAGGGCTTTTGGACCGTTGGATCGAAAGTGATCAATGGTCGAGATTGGTTGACACTGAAACGGTGTCGTTTGGTTGAGTTCAAAGGCTGGATCGGACTGGGTCATGGAATTGGGCTTGTTTGGGTAGGTTTGGGTGTGTTTTGGTTTGGGCCTTCTCAAGAATATGGGGTTTGATCCAATTCCGAATTCTCTTCTTTATTTCCCTTCTTTTATTTTCTAATTATTTTCTCAAAATTAATACTAATATTCCTAAATCACATTATAATCCCAAATAAACTTTAAAATACTAATTAACTTTAAATAATAATTATCATGAGTAATTAAATACCATTTTAAAAGAAAATCATACAATTTGGACATTAAATGCTAAAAATGCAAAGTACATTATTTTTGTGATTTTTCCTTTTTTGACACGACAAACTTAATTATTCCTAATTGTAGAATTAAATCATAAATGCACATGCGACATATTTTTCTATTTTCATTAATTTAAACACATAATCACGAACACACAAATGCCAACAATAAGAGAAAAATAACACAAAATTCACAATAATTGCAAATGACACAAAATTATTTTATTTTGAATTTTCTGGGAGTAGTTCTCGTAGGGCAAAAATCACGTGCTCACAAAGGGAACATCACCTCAAAAATATTTTTTTCGTTTCTTCAATTCGTAATCTAAAGAAAAACTTATAACGAAAATAAAAAAACGCAACATTTTTTTTTGAGTTACATTACAGTTTTTCAAATATAAAGCAGAAAATACAATAATAAAAGACTTTGACATTACTGTACAAAACTAGAGAGTGAAGGACGACATAAAATGAAGAACAAACTCAAAACATAAAATAAAACAAATCTCCTTAAGCAAATCCTGACTAGATAGTCCTGGGGCGTCTGTCATGCCCAAACTCCGGTAAGTAGGTTTACCTGTATGAAAAAACTCAAACCACCACCAGGTGAGACAAAAACACTCCCTGTTAGATACATGCAAGACACGATTGAGACTATTTTTGCAAAATGACTTAATTAGCCAAAATGTGGCTAGGAGTACAAATTTGGCTAAGACCCCGCAAAGCCAAGAACCTAATATTTACTAGGAAGACTGGACCCTATGTGGGTTGCCTACGTATCACGCCCCGAGAGACGAGAATTAGGTTCGCGTAGTTCGGGCCTATTAGATACGGACAAGAATAAAAAAAATAACTAATTTAGAGAAACATATATTTTTTGCTTTTTCTTGAAAAATGATGAAACATGCAAAATCTTTTTTGAATTTTCTTTTTCTCTTTTTTTTTTGAAAAGTGATAAGAGTGCAAAATCTTTTGAGGCATATGACTGTAGTATACGGTACTGTAGCACGGTACTGTAGCATGTACCCCTTGAGATTCCCACACTATTGAGGGGGCCAAGGTCCATGGCATTTGCACCCAAGGAATTCACATGCCAAGAATGGTTCGCATGCCTTAAACAAATGCATGCTTCCAAATTGTACATGTCCATAAAATGTAGCATGGGGGACATAGGGCAATTTCAAGACTTCTTGAATTCCACAATTGCTCCACATGTGTACTTGTCCATAAAATGTAGCATGGGGGACATAGGCAATTCCAAGACTTCTTGGATTCCACAATTGTTCCCCATGTGTACTTGTCCAATAAATGTAGCATGGGGGACATAGGCAATTCAAAGACTTCTTGGATTCCACAATTGTTCCCCATGTGTACTTGTCCATAAAATGTAGCATGGGGGACATAGGCAATTTAGGCAATTCCAAGACTTCTTGGATTCCACAATTGTTCCCTATGTGTACTTGTCCAAAAAATGTAGCATGGGGGACATAGTCAATTCCAAGACTTCTTGGATTCCACAATTGTTCCCCATGTGTACTTGCCCATAAAATGTAGCATGGGGGACATAGGCAATTCCAAGACTTCTTGGATTCCACAATTGCTACTCATGCTTTTGATTAAAATAACACCATGTTTATCCCATGCTTTTGATTAAAATAACACCACAAATGAAGCTAAATAACCCTTTTACCCTCAAATAAATGCAATATGTAGCACATAGGATGCATCAAGATGGTCCGTTCCTTTCAGGTTGCTTGTCCTAGACGGACCCAACCCCTGTGTTGAGTCCCCTAAGTCAAATGCACATGATGTAAATAAACGTTCCTACTAGGGATCCGGCATGAAGTCAAGTTATTCTAGGTTTAAAACCTGGGTATGTGTTCTAAACAGTGTACCCGAGCAGACAACTCGAGTCGAGGAGGGGGCTACGTATCGGGGACCCGCGAGATCGTCCGGCTTAGTAACTTGTCCGACCTCTTTCTTAATTTAAGGTATGACACTAACAGAATAGGGAGTCTCAACCAGTAAGCACATCCTCGGAGATAAGAAGAGAAGGGTTTCGGCACAGTTTATATACAGTTCAGATAATATCAAAGCGGTAAAACACTTAGCACATTTAGCATGAAACATGTAGGAAAATCAGATAAAGCCAAATATAACAATTATTCTAAGCTCGAATTCTTAAACCCTGAACCACAAGTTCTGGGTTTGATTCCCCAGCAGAGTCGCCAGAGCTGTCACACCTCCTTTTTACCTACCATACCCCGTAAAGGGTATAATAATAAGGGAGTTTTATAAATTAAAGGACAATCGAAACGGAATTTATTATTAAGAATCAGAGTCGCCACTTGGGAGATTTATGGTGTCCCAAGTCACCAGTTTTAATCCCAAATCGAGGAAAAGAATGACTCTGTTTAACAGTCCGCGAACCAGAAATCCAAGTAAGGAATTCTGTTAACCCGAGAGAAGGTATTAGGCATTCCCAGGTTCCGTGGTTCTAGCACGGTCGCTCAACTGTCATACCTGGCTTAATTATCTGATTTTAATACATGTTGAACCTATGTGCAAATTTTTACTTTTAACCGCTTTTATTATTATTATTTTTAACGAGAATTGCAACATCGTGAAAACGTATCTCGAACCATGTCACATCAATGCACCCGTGGTTGGTGACACATTTCGACTCTGTTGAGATTTGTATTTGGGTCACATAAATGTGCACCCGAGTTTAAGAATGTAATTTTATTAAAGTACGGCCTAAAGCACCTAGGCGTTTGTACTTTGCGAGAACCATGAAATTTGCTAAATGCACGCCTCGAATTCTAAGGATCAATACAAGATTAATTAAGCGAGGGCCTTAGATTATGATTGAAAATTATATTCTATGTACATGAAAAATAAATAAAAAAACTATGACTGTAGCTTCTTAAACGTTCCATCCACAAGCAGTATACATTTTCCAAAAAATTTCTCATGTATCTTCTTTGCAAGCTAATATCATTAATGTTATTATCATTCAATATTTATGCTTTCCTAAAGCAAAAACCAAAACCAGTAACGGAAACACTTCCATGCAAATTTAATTTTCTAAATTGTTGTAAGACCATATCCATCAAACCAACAAACGCATATATGAAATAGGCATGCAGAATACCAACACGTCCTCAAAGAAAATGATATAATATTAATCCAAATATTTCATATAACAAAGAACAACAAAATTGACTGAAGTACACTATTAAACACAACATAGTACAAGAAGTTGAGGAACCAAACCTCAAGTGAATCAGAATATAAATGGTGAGGTAGCGTTGAACTCAAAACGCGATGAACCATGGATGAACCTCGAAGCACCGGACCTCGACGAACCTCTTAACCAGAAACAAAACTACGTCCAGACCTCTAGCTCGCTGGAAACCTCAAGCTACGACCTCCGACAAACTCAGAACTCGCCAAAACTTGAATCAGACCAAAAACTCGCCACAACCCGGATCTCTCGCCTTTTATTTCATTTCGTTTCTAGCTTCTACATTGTGTATTCTATTTTTTCCAAAAAAACTTCCAAAAAGCTGTTCATTTATGTCCGTGTGTGCGTGTGTTTGGGCGTTAGAAGGATAGCTCATTGGCTAGAGGGTGGTTATGGAGTAGGTGAGTCGATGGGTTGGGGGTCGTTTTGTCCGCTGCTACTGGACGTGAGGCTGGAGCTGCTGCTCGACGTCGCTGGTGTGGTCGTCGGAAGTTGGGATGGGGTGGTCGTTTGGACTGATGGAGCTAGTCGTTGGTGGTTGATGGAGCAGTGAGGGCTGGACTGGTGTGGTTTTTCCGGCGAGTCTGGCGTCTGGGAGAGGCGGCTATGGCAGTGAGGGTGGGTCTCGCGGCGACGGCTTGAAGTTTGACGATGGGGTCTCTTCGCTGGTGTTGGAAGGTTTTTGTTACCTTCTTTCAAGGAGCAAGAATGGCTGCTAGTATTTTCTTTTTCTAGGGTTTTGGTGCTTGTCTTTTTATGTTAAAGAAGATGAAGTAGTAGTCTTCCATGTGTGTAGATCTCTAATGTGTGTAATGTCTATCCCCGCGGCTGATTTGTAAGTGTAGTATATACAATATTAGGTCTTGAGTTTAGGGTATTGGGCTTGGGTATTGGGTTATCCGAATTTTAGGCCTAAAAATGGATCGTTTGAACCCAAATATTATTCTTTCCCTGCAACCGCAAATAAAAACACGATCTTATTTAATTAATCCTACGTAAGCAAAATAACTATCAAAATGAGACTGATTAAAACAAAACTATTTTTGGGTATTTTTTTCAAGATTAAAATGACTACAAAACATTAATGAAACTATTTTTTTTTCGAAATTATATAAAGATAAAAAATAAGGTACTATTTTTTTGTATTTTTTCAAGTTTATGAGAAATACATAAACTAAAATTTATATATCTCTTTTTTTTTGTATTTTTTCATTTTTGTGACGAAAATAAAGTAAAGAAGTCAAAAATAGTTAAAATAGCTATATTAGGGCTAAATTAAATATTTACACGCTAAAATATGAAAAATCTTGGGGAGGGTCGAAAATCACACGTCTACAATTCCCCAGGCAGACGATGCAGTGATTGAGTTGGAGGACCCGCAGGGAGGTTCCTCTAGCCAGCCTCAGGTCTCAGAGCAGCCTCAGGTCCTAGTGCAGGCACAGGTTACGGGGATCCAATTACAGGTTCTCGAGCAATCATAGGACCCAGGGACCCAGGCTCATGATCCCATGTAGACGGAGGACCCATAGGGAGTTTTCTTTACTCGCTATCTTCTTTTGTTTTTGCGCTTATTTTTGGCTAGTTAGCATTAAGGACAATGCTAGCTTTCATTTGAGGGGGTAGCCCTATTTTGATGATGTTGGATTGTAAATATGATACTATTTTCATTTTTATTATGCTTTTCACTTTTGGTATTTATATAATTTTACTATTTTATTTCACTTTTAGTATTTTGCAACCTTGGTCTGTATATAAAGTTACTTTCTGATATATATATTCATCCCCTCTTATATATATTCGTTTAAATCCCCTCTTGTACATATTCAGTTGACGTTCCACATTTTCTTTCACAGCTTCTTACTTCATTTTCATAGCTTCTTATTTTGAGTTTTGCGCTCAATAAGCCTTTGATTTTCTTAATGCCACAGTTCTTTCCAAATGTGGAATTTGTGTGAATTGGGTAGCTCTTCCCAATGATGGATGGCATGAAAACCTTCTTAAGGGTTTGAGTCTGTTTTCTTTTTATTTTTGTGTGAATAGTAGCTAGTGAGTAATAGTGCCTCAAGCAAAGCTTCACTTGGGCCTAACACATTTGACTTTGATCTTATGGTCAAAAACAAATTGGTGTGTATAGGATGTTGACAGTTGTGAATTTGAGACTGTTGTGTTGGCCGATAACCATCAAGTGGTTTTTCGGGACCATTTTTATTGCTCAAATCTTAGCTAAGGTTGTTGCGGGTCCCCTACTCTATCTCTTTAGCAATCCTCTAGATTGTGTGGTGAAAATTTGAATTTCAAGTCCAAGTCCCGTGCCATTGAGTCTAGAACTTGCCCTAAATATTTGTCTAGGTAAAATCCTAAGTGTAGTTTGACTTGAGAAGTGATTATAGGCTCTCCTTGATCCGAATGTTATCTTGAAAACATCCATAGCCTACCAATGATAATATCCCTAGTCAACCCCTTTGAGTCATAGCCCTTTTTCTTTCAAAGACCATGATACAAGCCTTTACCCGTTCTAAAAAGACCCTCTCTTGGCACCCGATCTTTCCTTAGCACAAGGCAAAAACATAAGTTTGGGGGGAGAGACGAGGAATGCAAAAAAGTGGTAAAATGCACAAAAATGAAAAAAAGGAAAGGCAGGAAAAAAAATCAAAAAGTCAAAATCAAAATGTATTTGGATCTAATTAGTACACGGACAGTAGATACTTTATTTACATTCTGGATGCGTATGGCCATATTGTAGGTATGTAGTTAGGACCTGGTTTTTCTATTCACTTTTTGTTATTCACGTCAATCACTGGTTCATTTTGTTACTAAAAAGGGAGGAGGAAACTTAGTACCAAATGCTTGGAAATCCTTGGACAAATAGGCGGTCTTTCCGGAATTGTTAAACAAAAGTTTTCCCCTCTCATCTCGATCACTTTTACTTTTTCGTTATTTTATAATCCCCAGGGTATGATACCTTATAGCTTCACAGTTACAAGTCATTTTCTCATTTTGGGGTTGCCGACTGCTACTAAGAACCTAACAGAAGTTTTCGGTTTAAAACCACTTTTCTAAGTCAGGCAACAATTACGGTTGAAGCGGATCCAATACCAAAACGCCCAGAACTCTCTCTTTTATATACTACTTATAAATGAAAAAGGTGTTGAGTTTTTGTGGTCTCTGAATTCGAAGATTCCCCAATTAGCGGGAGGATTTCCTTTACCTTCCACAACGATCTACCCCTAGTCGGACGGAACAACAATGTAGAAGAAATGAACGGATTCAATAAAAGTAAAGAGATGAAAGATGTGGAAAGTATATAAAGGATAAAAAAGTTTGAAACGGACAAGAAAGAGTGACAGTGTGTCTCTCTAACCTCTAAGAAAGAAGTAAATGACTCAAAACGTCAAGAGAATGTGTGCCAAAATGAAGCAAATGAAGTGCTTAAGGGAACATGAAACCTACTTAGACAAGATATTTCCTATCCTGAACCAAAAGCCTTCATTGTATCCCCACAAAGCCCTATATGATCTTGAGTTCAATGAAGCTTACATTAGTGGTGACTCACATAAGGGGCAAGCTTATGGTACTTAGAGCCGGACTTGTGACCTTTCTTTGAGAGAGATGAGTGTGTTTTCCAAAATCCTCGTTCTGAGTGCTACAATCTAAAAGTGAGGTCTTGCTTAAGGAAGAGTGAGGAGTATGAGTTTTGGTTCCACAATGACCAAAGTAGTATAAAAAATTTCCTTGATAAGCTGAGTCAATACTTGATGCTTTTGTGTCGCACTAAAACCATGGTGTTTAAAAGGTTGAATGTTGTTAATGATTCGTTTGAATTAAGGGAAATTGTTAGTCCCAATTGATGCTACATGAGGTCACTTTAGGTCAGCTGAATTTTCTTGGTTTTATTCTTAAGTAGGTGGGACTTATTTTATTTGCTTGAGGACAAGCAAAAGCTTAAGTTTGGGGGAGTTGATAACTAGAGATTCTAGTTTACTTTATACTCCTTTTGCTTGAGTTTTGGGTTAAAAATATATACAAGTAATCCTGAAAGCATACATGTTGTGCTTGTTTGCAGTGGTTGGTCAAAAAAATGACAAGAAGTCAAAACCAGCTCAAAAAGGAGTGAAACCTGCACAAGTGCCAAGAACAAGTCAAAGCACTGCGATAGTAGTAAATCCACCATGGAAGCAATAGACCCACCACGACCCCAATGCATTTGTTGCAGTCCGCAGTGGCAAAGATCAGAAAGGATGCTATTTTGAAAGTTTAAGCAATGCGGTCCGCAGTTGATTCTTCGTGACCGCGGTAGCCTCATCGCGGCTGCATTCCATTTGTTGCGGTCCGCGGAGAAGGTATTCACAGAATGTGAACTTTGGAAGATTCAAGACATCGCGGTCGCATTCCATTTGTTGCAGTCCGTAGTGAAGCCACCACGGCCACGGTCTATTTATTGCGGTCCGCGGTGGCTGGATTTAGAGAACAGAGAATTTAAGCTAAAAGCTCCATCGCGGCCGCAGTCCATTTCTTGCAGACCGCGATACCTCTATTAGGGGTATTTTTGTCCAGAAAATTTAGCCTTGCATAAATACTTCTTTTTCAGATTTTTAGGGTATCTTTATCTTATCTGAGCACGTGAAGGCCGTTTTGGACCTATTTTGAGTAATTTTATAGCTAGTTCATTATTGAATCTTTAAATCCTAGCTTGTAATTATATTATATGGGTTATTCTTCATCCAAATATCTGATTTCTTCCATCATTATGAGTAGCTAGACCCATTAGCTAGGGTTGCGGCTCAACCCTAGTGTGGGTATTTGATGGGTCTTTTGTTTTAAGACTTAGATGCTTATGGGTGGTTAATTTTTTGACTGATTTGTATTTTCCATATTGAATTAGTGGTTGCAAACACTAATTTGTGCCTTTTTGATTTGGGCTCTTCTCGAGAAAGAGAGCTTGAGTCTAGGAAAATCAATCCAATAAGGAATTGGGGTGCATTCAAGAGATTGATAGCCCCAATTAAAGGGTTAAACCCAGAGATAGTAATACCCGACTTGAGCCTATATTGCTTTCACAATTTTGACACCCAATTGGTCTTGAGAAAGTAAATTAGGGCAAAGTCACTCAAGCTACCGAGAGGGGTATAGAGTAAGTAGTTTCGTGCATTGGCTATATCACACTCCCCAATATAACAATTTTTCCTTAGGCTTTAGAACCCGTCAAGTATTTACCTAGGAGAAAGTCACTTCCCTAGTGCCTCATTAATCATTTAGAAAACCTTAGAAGCATTTATACTTAGCTAAATTTCGCACATAATTAGTATAAAATTAGAAGTAACAAACAAACAATGATGATTGGAAGTGTAATCAAGAGGACTACACACTGCTAGTTTAGATAGGAATCCAAATCCCAAACATTCTAGCTCCCTATGGATTCGATCCCGACCTTTTCGGGTAAAAGCTGCATCGATTGCTCTTGCCACTTTATAGTGGTGTAAGGTTGGACCCTATCAGAGGCTCAAATGTATTTTGGGGTGATTTCTGACAACTTCCATGAGTTTTAGAGCATAAAATTTTATTGGTGTTTGATGTTCATCGTGTTTGCGAGGGGTGTCTCGTGTTCGCGATGAAGTATTCTGGCAGATGGGATTTTGTGCTTCGTGCTTGTAGTTGGTGTCTTGTATTCATGAAGGGTGTGACATGGTTTGTCATCGCTTTCACAGGAAGACCTTCACATTCGCGTAGCATGAGAGATAGGAGGGGAGTTTGTCTTCATGTTCGCGGAGCTGAGCTCGCATTTGTATAGGCTAGGCATACTGGTGCTTCGCGTTCACGTAGGCTAGTCATGTTGGTGCTTCGCATTCGCGGGGGACCTTTGCCTTCGCAAAGGTTATTTTGGGGCTGAAGTTGTTTGTGCTTCAAAAACATGAGGCTGTAACCGCGTTCACGAATGGTACTGCTGGGCAAACCACTTAAGAGAATTATTTAAGATTTACCCGTTCTCTCGTATTTTGAACCCTAGAATTCGAGAGATGGAGATTTTGAAGAGAAATTTTACTACTATATTGGAGGTAACCAATGTTCGCTTGGATTTGGCTTGATATCTTGATTTCTCATGAATTAAAACTTTGAGTTTAAAAGTAAAATTTAGAATTTTTATCTACAACTTAAGAGGGTATATTTTGGATATTTGAAGGTTGATTTTAGCTCAATTTTGGAATCTAATCACATATTTAAAGTTGCGGGGTTATGGATAGCTGAAATCTACCCTTTGACTCAGATTTTGATGGTGTGACCCTGAGTTAACTTTTGTTGAATTTTGAGATTTTGATTAAAAAATAAAGCTTTATATTTTGGAGTTAATTCCTATGGCTTTATTTGATGTTATTCAGTTGTTTTAGGCTAGACTCGAGTCGTTTGGAGTTAATTTGGACGGTTAAGAGATTGTTGCTTTATTTAAGCGGGGGGACGTAAGTCTTTTGGTTATTCTTGTAAGATAGAATCATCCTCATAGGTGACCTATTTTCTACTTGATTCATAATTTAAGAGCTATGTATATGCAAGGTAACAAATGTATATGCGTAGCTAGGTTTTGACCGTATCTGGTATTGTTGACTTGAATTATCCTTTGTTTGAATTATGTGAAGTTCTTATCCATATTCAAATTGATTATATTAGTACATGATAATTTATATTTATGATTTAGGAGCATACCTAAGGTTATGACTTGTCAAAATTGGCATAAAGGATTATTATGTCGTATTGAGCTTTATTATAAATTATTAGTGATACACTTGTCTTATTTGCTTCATGATTGGTGGTTTCTGTGGATTCAATGACTCATGGTAAGTAGTATGATTAAACTTGTGCATGCTTAAATAGCTTATTGAGTCTTGGTGATAAATTGAATTACCTGATTAGCCATGGTCATCGTTTAGCTTATAGCTTTTATCAGTTTTTTTATTATCATATGCGATGCCCTTTTATTATATCGTTTCATACATACATACATTAGTGAAGCGTTAGTTGTTGAGGAAAGTTGATGATTTTTGGCACTACATGCATTTAAGGATATTGCTTATTGGTTATTGATTATTATTACAATATAATCAAGGTTTGAATATGGATCCGTCCCTCTGGAGTCAGGTAATTACTAATTACCTTGGGCTATGTGAGTGTAGCACCCGTGATTCTTTTGGTGCTTGTTGGACATGTGGCTTACTACGTTTTAGTTTAGAAGAGCTGCTAAGAGATGGTGACATACTTATGAGTTGGCACGACCAGCTGGTTCATATCCTCTAACATGGACTCATTTTTTACACCTATTGTTTGAGAGGTAAATTCCATTCACTGGGAGGGATTGGTTGAGCGGCCAATTCAAGCACCTTTAACAAGATCGTATGTCAGTATCTGAGTATGAGACGATATTCACAAAGTTGTCTAGTCATGTAGCTTTCTAGATCCCCGCCGAGGTAGAGAAGGTGAGGCGGTTTATTGAGGTCTTAACATATGGCATCAAGGTTACTATGGCTCGAGAGCCAGAGATGGGGACTACTTTTCACCAGGCAGTAAAGATAACTTGGAGGATCGAGCACGTTCACATCCATGGTAGAGAGTTCATGATGAGGGACAAGAGACCTCATCGTTTCAGTAGTTTCAGTGGTACCTCATCTGGAGGTAGAGGTTAGATCAGTAGGGGTCATCATGGTAGGCTAGCTCAGTTTACATAGTACAGGGCCTGCAGTGCGATGTCTCGGTCATCTTTCAGTTCTCTAATTCTATCGTCCTTCAGTGCTCTTCCTACGAGCTCATATCGTGCTCTATTAGTTCATGGTTCCTATAGTGGGTATTCAGGCCATCAGGGGCAGTATTAGTCTAAGTAGCCTCATTCAGCTAGAGGTTGCAGCGAGTGTAGAGAGTTTGGCATTGTGAGAAAATATTGCTCCAGGCTTGGTAGAGGTGCAGCTCATCATGGTTCTTAGTCTATATTTATCGTGCATGTTTTACCACCCCCTTCCCGGGAAGATAAAGGGGGAGGGAACGTAGTAAGAGGTTGCCCTTGAGGGGGAGGTCATCTTGGTGGTAGTCAAATCAGTGGAGATTAGGTCGGTTGCTATGCTTTTCTAGGTAGACCCGAGGTAGTGGCCTTTGATATTGTGTTCACAGGTATTGTTTCGGTGTGTCATATAGCTACTTCTGTGTTGTTTGATCTGGATTCTACTTATTCTTATGTGTCATCATATTTTGCTTCTTATTGGGATATGCCTCACGGTTCTCTTGATATTCATGTGCATGTGTCTACACTTGTTTGTGATTCTATTATGGTGGATCATGTGTATTGGTCTTGTATAGTCACAATTGGGGGTTATGAGACTAGTGTTGACTTTCTATTTCTTAATATGGTGGAATTTGATGTGATTTTTTGTTATTTATTGGCTATCTATGTACCATAATATCCTTTATTTCCACACTTAGACTGTGACGTTGACTTTGTTCGGGGTTGCCAAGGTTGGAATGAAGAGGTTCTATTAAGCACACTCCTAGTAGAGTGATTTTATTATTGAAGGCTCAACATATGGTTGAGAAGGATTGTTTGGCATATCTAAATTTTGTTAGAGATATTAGTGATGATACTCGTAATATTGAGTTAGTTCCAGTAGTGAGGGAGTTTTTGGATATATTTCTTGCACACCTACCGGGCATGCCACCCGACAGGGATATTGACTTTGGTGTTGATTTGGTGTCGAGCACACATCCCATTCTATTGCATCATATCCCATGGCTCTAGCTAAGTTGAAGAAATTGAAATAATAGTTGCAAGAGTTGCTAGATAAGGGCTTCATCACCTTGGGGTGTGCTAGTGTTGTTTGTAAAGAAAAAGAATGATTATATGTGAATGCGTATTGATTACAAGTAGTTGAACACAGTTACTATCGACAACAAGTACCCATTGCCTCGTATTGATAATTTGTTTGATCAGCTTCTGGGTGATATGGTGTTCTTGAATAATGACTTGATATCGGGGTATCACCAGTTGAAGATTAGGGCTTCAGACATCCCTAAGATATCTTTTAGGACTCGTTATGGGTATTATGAGTTATTAGTAATGTGTTTTTGTTTGACTAATGCTCCAGCAACTTTCATGCATTTGATGAGTAAAGTATTGCAGCCTTATTTGGATTTTTTTGTCATGATGTTCATTGATGATATCTCAGTATATTCCCGCATTGCTGAGAAGCATGATCAACATTTGAGGATTGTGCTACAAATTTTGAGGAAGAAGAATTTGTATGTTAAGTTATCTAGGTGTGAGTTTTGATTGGACTTAGTAGCGTTCTTGGTCCATATTGTATCTAGTGATGGGATCAAAGTGGACCCGAAGAAGATTGGTAGTTCAGAGTTGGCCTAGACATTTTACTACTACATAGATAAAGAGTTTCTTAGGTTTGGATGGCTACTATCATCACTTTGTAGAGGGATCTTCATCTATTGCACCTCCATTGACCAATGTGACTCAGAAGAGCGCTCCATTCAGATGGTATAATGAGTGAGAGGAGAGCTTTTAGAATCTTAAGACTGCTTTGACTATGGCTCCAGTTTTGGTATTGCCTTTAGGTTAGGGGATGTATATTATCGATTGTGATACTTCACATATTGGCCTTGGATGTATGTTGATGCACGACAATACGGTGATTGCCTATGCATCGCTCTGGTTGAAGCCTCATGAGAAAAACTATCTGGTACATGATTTGGAGTTAGCATCTATTGTGCACACGCTCAAGATTTAGCGGACTTACTTGTATTGCCTGTCTTGTGAGGTTTACACTGATCATCGGAGTGTCTAGTATTTGTTCAAGAAAAAAGATTTAAATTTGAGGCATCGGAGGTGGTTGGAGTTGTTAAAGAATTATGATATCACTATCTAGTATCACCGCAGAAAGGCGAAAGAGGTTGCGAATGCCTTAAGTAGGAAGGCAGAAAGTATAGGGATTTTAGCATTATCAAAGTTGCGAGAGGCCTTTAGCAATGGATGTTCAGGATTTGGCTAATATATTTGTAAGGTTGGATATATTTGAGCCAGAAGAGTTCTTGTGTGTGTTGTTGCATAATCATCCTTGTTTGAACACATCAAGGCTCGCCAATATGATGATCCTCATTTACTTGTTTATAAGTACACGATAATGCGAGGTGGTGCTAAGGAGGTTATTATTGGTGATGATGGTGTATTGCGACTTCAGGGTCGGATTAGTGTTCCTAATCTGGATGGTTTGAGGGAGTTTATCCTTGAGGAGATCATAGTTAGTGGTATTCTATTCATCCAAGTGCCATAAATATGTATCAAGATTTGAAGCAGCATTAATGGTGGCAGAGGATGAAGAAGGACATTATTACACATGTTGCACGGTGTTTGAATTGTCAGAACATCAATTATGAGCATCAGAGACCGGATGGTTTGCTCTAGAGGTTAGAGATACCAGAGTGGAAGTGGGAGCGCATTACTATGAGCTTTGTGGTAGGTTAGCTATAGACTTTGAGAAGATTTGACGTTGTTTGGGCCATTGTGGACAAACTAAACAAGTCGACTTATTTCATTCCGATGTGACTTGTTACACTTCAGAGAAGTTAGCTCAGGTCTACATTAGATAAATTGTCCGCTTGCATGGTGTTCCTAAATCTATTATCTCGGATTGGGGCACTCAGTTTACATCGCACATTTGGAGAGACGTTCGGCATGAATTGGGCATGCATGTGGAATTGAGTACTGCATTTCACCATCAAATCGACGGGAAGTCCAATCGGACCATTTTGATTTTGAATGATATGTTGAGAGTATGTGTTGTTGATTTCGGAGGCCAGTGGGATAAGTTTCTACCGTTATCAGAGCTTTCTTACAATAATAGCTACCAAAATAATATCCACATGGCTCCGTATATGGCCTTATATGGGAGGCAATATCGTTCTTCTCTAGTAGGTTTGAGCCTGGTGAAGCTAGGTTATTGGGCACAAATCGTGATGCTTTGGGGAATGTGAAATTGATTCAGGAGCGGCTTCGTACAACGCATTCCAGGAAAAAGAGTTATGCTTATAGGAATTTTCATGATGTGGATTTCATGGAGGGTAAAAAGGTTCTTCTTTGAGTTTTGTCTATGAAATGCGTGATGAGATTTGGGAAGAAGAGAAAGTTGAGTCCTCAATATATTAGCCCATTTGAGGTGTTAGAGTGGGTTGGTGAGGTGGCCTATAGGCTTGCTTTTACACCCAGGTTGTTGGGATTTCATCACGGTGTTTCATTTATCCATGCTTCGGAAGTACCATGAGGATCAGTTACATGTGTAGGATTTCAGCTCGGTGCAGTTGGATGAGAATTTGGCTTATACAAAAAAAGCCGGTGGCCATTTTGAACAGGAAGATTTGGAAGTTAAGGTCAAAAGAGATTGTATCAGTGAAGGTTTAATGGAAGATCAATGGTCGATGAGGCAACTTGGGAGACCAAGATTAATATATGGAGCAGATATCCTGATCTTTTTGCCATCTCACATATGATTCTAAGCCTGTTCGAGGGAGCATATTTGTTTTAGAGGAATTTTACCGAATTGACCTTGTTTTCTATTTGCAACGTGTATGACAATAACGTATATGCGAGGTGACCACCTCGCATATATGCGGAAGTCATAAATTTCCATGCCCGGGATAGAATATTGCGTTTGTATGTTTTACTTGCTTTTCTTGAGGTATGACTACTTGAACATCTTATTCATGCTAGTGTGATATTATATGCATCGTTCTCATGCTAGTTCCACATCACGGGTTCTATGTACATTTTGATGTATTTAAATTACTTAGTCATATGCTACTTAAAATATGCACCTTGTTAGCATGTATACATATATTGTTCTTATTACTTATTTAAGGTTTTTGTGAGCTTGTGAATTGTTAGGGTGTGTGTGAATTCATGTTCCTATTGAGGTATTAAATAGGTCATGTCATAAATGTTCCTATAAATATGTGTACGTGTTTGATTATGATAACAGTTGATGAGTTTGAGCTTAAAGGTTGAAGCTTTATTCTGTTTTAAGTAATGCTTTGTCCAAATTATGCCTTCCTATAAGCTTTACTTGTGCCATATCATCTATATATGTTGAATTAATGCAATTTTCCTATGCATTGGACAAAATCAGTCGAGATGGGTTGTCTTATATTATATGCTCTATCTTTTTACATAATATTATACTATATCTATGCTTTATTTTCTATCACATGAACTATAGAAGTGGTTAAGTGAGTTTTTTTTACTTAATACTCGACAATACTTCGATGGGGAAATTGTCAATTACAATTACTTAGCCTTGTGTCGGTATACTCATACTATACTTCTATATATTTTTGTGCAGATACCGATCTCGATACGAGCAATACTTAGAAGGGTGCTTACAGCAATTCTTGGCTATCAAGGTGAACTGCTTGGATTGGATCGCAGATTCGCAACGCCTTTGGAGTTTTCTTATTATGTTATTATTGTTTCTTGATTCAACTAGTGATGCACTTATTTAGATGTATGTATTATTCCTTTGTAGTAGCTCGTGACTTAGTAACATCAATTTGTGATGACCTGATAGGTCATCTTATGGATTAAAACTAACTTCTGTGTTTTGAGGCTTTAAAAATCTCATTTTATTCCTCCTCGATTTGTGTGCATAATTCGTACGTGTTTCTAAAAAGCTTTTATGTTGAAAGTTGATAAAGATAAGGAATTTTGCTTTAAACCCTCATTTGAGTTGAATTCGGTCAATATTTTTGGTAAACAGACCCGAACTCGTATTTTGATGTCCCAGTGGGTCCGTATCAAAATATGGGACCTGGGCGTATGCCCAGAATCGGATTCAGAGGTCCCTAGTTATTTCCTCATTGCAAAGCACCCTTTATGAATGCGGCCCAAGCCTCGGATTTGCGAAGCGCAAAATTGCCTCAGCCTAGAATTCTCTTTTGCAATCGCGGAAGGACCCTTGTCATCGGGACGCATTTCCTGCCACACCTATGTGAACGCTATGCATCACTGCCTCTTGCCCATGCGTCTCCTCCTTCGCAACCATGGAGCATAGTGACCCCTGCCTAAATTACTCTCTACAATTACAAGACCTACTCCGCGACCGCAATGAAGAAATCGACACCAACAAAAATATGCAATACCAAAAATAATCCAGATGGTCCAACTTTCCCAAGCCTCCAGAACTCTATCCAATCATACCATCAAGTCCATAAACACTACCGGAACCTATCTGAAACCTCCAAATATATACGAGATCATCACATCAAAGTCCAAACAATTTATTAAACTCTCTTAAGTTCATAGACATATAAACTTCCAATCAAGCGTCCAATGCGTGCTTAAACACTTTGGATCACAACCAAACTTTGCACACAAGATCCATTTAACAAAACAAACACAACAAATTCAACTATCGGTCAAACTTAAGAACTCTCCAATTCTTCAAATTACCAACTTTCAGCCAATAGAGCCAAAATCATTTAGGAGCATCTAAATTCAAATGTAGACACGTGCCTAAGCCCAAAAATTATCATACGAACCTACTGGAACTATCAAATCAGAATTTCGAGGTCGTTTACTTAAAAGTCAAATCTTGATCATCTCTTACAACCTAACCTTCCAAAAATAAAACAAAGTTTCCAAATCACTCTCGAACCCCATGAAGAACAATACCCATCTCCGTAAGTCATAAAATATCAAATACATATATGGGCAGCATCATATAGAGAAACAAAATTCTAATACTCAAAACAATCGCTCGGTTCATTATACATGGGGGACAACCAATTATGCAATTAGATCTAGCTATTTAGAGAACACATTAAAATAGATCCAGTCCGACTGCGTTAAGAAAGAATTTGACAACAAATCGAACAAGTGAGTCAATTTAACTTAGGTCATGGTGATTGATAAGAACTAGATAGGATTCGTAATAGCAATATACTAGTCAACTAGAGTTAATAGGATTCATGACCTAGATTATCCTTTAGTTATGGGTTTTATCTATTTAGTGTAATTCGTCTTATGAGAAAGCACGGGAGAAAATATTACTGATTAATATTCTAAGTTACAATAAGCCCTATTTATATGTATACATAACACATAACCTACTCCTATTACATAAAGGACTAGGACTAATTACATACATTCACATAACTATTCTAACACTCCCCCTCAAGCTGGTGCATATAAATAATATGTACCAAGATTGTTACATATGTAGTTAATATGAGGACCAGTGAGGTACTTGGTGAAAATATCTGCCAGCTGATCATTTGACTTCACAAACTTTGTAGCAGTATCTCCCAAGAGTATCTTTTTTCTAACAAAGTGACAGTAAATCTCAATGTGTTTAGTTCTCTCATGGAACACTAGATTTGACGCAATATGAAGAGCAACTTGATTATCACACACAGGTCCCATATGACTAATCTCACCAAATTTTCTTGAGCAACTATTTGATCCAAATTAGCTCACATGTCTCCATAGCCATTGCTCGATATTCTGCTTCTTCACTAGATCGAGCAACCACATTCTATTTCTTGCTCTTCCAAGACACCAATTTTCCTCATATTAAGACACAATATCTAGACATAGAACGTCTATCAAAAGGCGATCCTGCCCAATCAATATCTGAGTATCCAACAATCTGCTCATGGCCTCAATCCTCAAATAATAAGTCTTTGCCTGGAGCTGATTTTATATACCGAAGAATGTGTACAACTGCATCCCAATGACTATCACAGGGAGAATTCATAAACTGACTCACAACACTCACAGGAAAGGAAATGTTAGGTCTAGTCACAATGAGGTAATTTAATTTACCAACCAATCGCCTATATCCTACAGGATCGCTAGGAGGCTCCCCCTGTCCTGACAAAAGTTTAGAATTTGGATCCACGGAGTGTCAACCAGTCTACAACCTGTCATTCGTGTCTCCTCAAGAATATCTAAGGCATACTTCCGTTGTGAGATCACAATACCTGAGCTAGACTGAGCTACCTCAATACCCAGAAAATACTTTAATCTGCCCAAATCCTTAGTCTGAAAGTGATGAAAGAGATGTTGCTTAAACTTACTAATATCATCATGATCATTGTCGGTAATAACAATATCGTCAACATAAATGACGAGATAAATATAGAGATTTGAAGCAGAATGTCTATACAATACAGAGTGATCAACTTCATTACGAGTCATGCCAAACTCCTAAATAACTGTGCTAAACTTACCAAACCAGGCTCGAGGTGACTGCTTTAGACCATAGAGGGACTGGCGCAACCGACATTAAAAGCCACTAGACTTCCCCTGAGAAACAAAACTAGGTGGTTGCCCCATGTAAACCTCATTGAAGAAAAACATTCTTAATGTCCAACTGATAGAGAGGCTAATGGCGAACAACAACCATGGATAGAAAAAGGCGGATTGATGCTATTTTAGCCACGGGAGAGGAAGTATCACTATAATCGAGTCCAAATACCTGAGTATACCCTTTGGCAACAAGACGAGCCTTAAGTCGATTAACCTGGCCATGTGGACCAACTTTGACTGCATACACCCAACGACAACCAACAGTCGATTTACCCGAATGAAGAGGAACAAGCTCCCAAGTACGACTCGTATTTAAAGCAGACATCTCGTCAATCATAGCTTGTCGCCTCCCAGGATGAGATAGTGCTTCACCTGTAGACTTAGGGATGGAAACAAAAGACAAAGATGACACAAATGCACAATGGGATGATGACATATGGTGGTAACTTAAACCGACATAATTATGATTAAGTGTCGGTTTAAGTTACGGTGGTAACTTAAACCGACATAATCGGGATTATGATTAAGTGTGGACCGTATACCTTTTCGTAGTGCAATCAGTTGATCAAGAGGAGACAAGTCAGCAGTATTAGCACGGTCAGATGCAAGACGTGAATCAGCTGGGCCTGATGCTGGATGCGAACGACGATGATAAGTGAAGAGTGGTGGAGCTGTAGAAGGTTGAACTGGACTAGGTGGTGGTACTGGAGCTATAGTTGGTGGAACTGGACTAGGTGGTGGAACTGGACTCGGTGGTGGCACTGGAGCTATAGTTGGTGGAACTAGACTAGGTGGTGGCACTGGACTCGGTGGTGGTACTGGACCTATAGGTCGTGAAGCTATGGAGTAAGATGAATGGGTAATAGTGACTGAATCTCTAAAAGACGGAACTGGTAGCACCTCATAAATATCTAAATGATTAACTGGACCTGTGAAGTATGGTTGGGTTTCAAATAAGGTAACATCAGCAGACATAAGAAAGCGTTGGAGGTCAGGAGAATAACATCGATATCCCTATTCCGTTCTCGAGTAACTCAGAATTATGCACTTAAGAGTACGAAGAGCTAACCTATCTTTTCCTGGAGTAAGGTCATGAACAAAACACGTACTCCCAAAGAAACGGGGTGGAAGAGAGAACAAAGGTAAGTGGGGAAACATGACAGAGAATAGAACTTGATTCTGAATAGCTGAAGATGGCATACGATTAATAAGATAGCAAAACGTAAGAACTGCATCCCCCCAAAAACACAGCAGAACATGAGATTATATGAGTAGGATACGAGCAGTTTCAATAAGATGTCTATTCTTTATTTCAGCTACCCCATTTTGTTGGGATGTATACGGACAAGATGTTTGATGAATAATCCCATGGGAGTTCATAAACTGCTGAAATGGGAAAGACAAATACTCTAGGGCATTATCACTACGAAATGTGCAGATAGAAACCCCAAATTGATTTTGAATTTCAGCATGGAAGGTCTAGAAAGTAGAAAACAAAGCAGATCGATTTTTCATAAAAAATATCCAAGTGCACCTAGAATAATCATCAATGAAACTGACAAAGTAGCGAAATCCCAAGGTAGAATCAGAGACTAGGACCCAAACATCTGAATAGACTAAAGTAAAAGGTGACTCTGCTCGATTATCAAGATGTCGCAGGAAATGAGAACGGGTATGCTTACCGAGCTGACATAACTCACACTCTAGAGTGGACAAGTCAGATAAGCTAGGTACCATTTTTTGAAGTTTTGACAAATTGGGATGTCCCAATCGTTTATGTAATGAATCTGGTGAATCAGTAACGGGGCACGTTATTGAAGGAAGACAAGATACGAGTCCATGTGATTTTTCAAGTATAAGGTAATAAAATCCATCTGATTCACGTCCCGTACCAATGATCTGCCCTGTACCATGTTCCTATATAAAAACAAGGTCATCAAGAAATAAAATAACAGATTTAAGTGATTTGGCTAAGCGACTAACGTCTATAAGATTAAAAGGACTACCGAAAATATAAAGAAGTGAGTTTAAAGGTAAGGAAGAAAATGGTCTTGCTTGACCTATTGCAGTCGCCATGGTTTGAGACCCATTGGCCATTGTGACTGTTGGAAGAGATTGAGAATATGAAATACTAGTGAAAAGAGATTTGTTACCACAAATATGATCGGATGCACCTGAATCAATGACCCAAGACTCAGAAGGTAAAGATTGAGAGACACAAGTCATGCTACTATTTGTTGGAATAACGGACGCTAATCCTGAAGATGTCTGTTTACGTGCTTTGTACTAAATGAACTCAATATAATCCGGTAAAGAAACTATCTGGATTGGATTCAATGCATTCAATCCAACGGATTGTGTGTCTAAGGCTTCTAATAAGAATGGCATTATAATGTTCATGCCGAAAAAAATCAGAAACCCTTCTGGAAATTACTATTAACGCCAAAAAAATCAATTTTTTTTGAAAATCATTGTTCACTCCGGAAATCACTGTTCACTTCGGAAAATATAAAAGTTGTCAGAATTAGGTTTAAATTGGATGGGTAGGCTCGGAATTGAAAGATGATTACACTGTCCAAAAGAAACTTTTTCAAATTCTGGCCGGAACAGCCCTCACACGCCGGCGCCTGGGACAGACGCGTCGCCGCCGGCAGAACTTCGGCAGGAGCGTGGGGGCGCGTGGGTGAGTGTTTTCAGGTATTTTTTTTTGGGTTTGGTCGCCTATCTCTTGGGAACCTTTTGGTGGTGTTGAATTTTGCACAACACTGATAATTAGTGACTTTGACGCAAATAGTCCCCTTAGGTCACCGGAAAATATCACAGTGGCTGAGTTCTTTCTTTCCGGATATCGGTGGAATGACGCACAACAATCTATTCTCACCAAAGATCTGATACCATGTGATAAAGCACGAGAGAAAATATTACTGATTAATATTCTATGTTACAATAAGCCCTATTTATATGTATACATAACACAATACATAACTAACTAGTATCAAACATGAAAGAAATACATCAGAACCTAACTATGCTATGGAAAAAAGTTCAATGATGCAAGATGTCTTTGCCAGTTGGGAAATAATCTACCTTTAATGTCTATATGGACTGCAATCTCTCGACAAAGTCTATCTGATAAAGTACTTCCACCCTGAATCTAAGCTTGTTCATATCTCTCCAAGTCAGATGGATCAGTATACCAAATACAAAAGAAATAACTGTCCAATGTCCATTTTTCCTTTTGACACACATGGTCGCCCATTATACCTCCTCCTGCCAAGTATCGATTTGCCTGGGATGTCCTAGCTATGATAGATGCCTATATCAAATACTCTTAGAAGTCGTTTGGTAGGATGTATTAAATATGATATAGACAGATGGGTTCTATTCTCAAGTACATTTGTATCATTCTTGTTATTTTTACTTTTACATGGTTTCTGGCTTACAAATTTTTTAAGACTATACTCTAATCCAAACATGACTATCTTGTCGTTTAGAAAAAGGCAGAAATGTTCAGGACCCCCCTAACATGACAAGTTTTGTTTATTTTTTTCCTAAATTTTACGTGATCTTTAATATCCATGGAACTTGAAAATTTGATAGTCTTGTATAGCTAGATGCTGATGTGGCAAAGAGCATGAATACGCTCTCTTTTAGGCGCGTGGGAGGGAAGAAAAATATAAAAATCAGCTTCCAAATGGGGTATTTTTTAAATATTAATTGCCACATAATCAAATATAATGACTTATTTATTCCAATTATATTTCTCCTTATTTCTTCTTAATATGCATTGCATATTTTATCTCAATTATATTTTTTTTAAAGAAACAATGAAGATATGTTTCAACTATGTATTTTTTTATCCTTTTTATTCTGTCCAAATCTACAAAAGTTAGTTGAAACTCTATTTATTTTAGCCAAATAAAAAGAATATTTAGCCAAAGTAACGAAGTTTAAATGGTGTATTTTCTACAAAAAGGAAAAAAAAATACTTTTTATTTTATTTAAAGTATGCATTTTGCTTTTTCGAGTCAAACTCGCAAACATTTGGTTGAAATTTTACTATTTTTTTTAGCTAAAATATTTTTTTAGGTAATATATGGAGTTCCAATAATGTATTTTATTTTTATTTTTTAGATGCAATGCGAATATGTTCTAGTTGTGTATTCCTTCTTTTCTTGATCAAATATGTAAAAGTAACTTGATTAAAATATTATTATCTTTAGATAAAAGTTATAGTCAAAATAACGTTGTTTTAATTTATTTTTAATATATTTTGGCACGAGGAAAATAATTTAAATAGGTGATGGACTTAAATAGATAAAAATATGTATTTTATTATAAAAAAATATCACATGGATAAAAAATTTATGTAATAAATTACCAAGTTAGAAAGATGAAAAAAAAAAATCATGTAAAGTTTAGGGAGAACTAAACATCGAAACTATTCTGCCTTGGAAAAAATGTTTTACAAACCAATCAGATAAACCTCTAAAAAACCCCAGGCCCTTCGCGGAGACAATTTCAGTTTCTCCGACCAGCTTCCATAGCCGAAAACTGCACCTTGGGTCAGCATTATCTTCCAGAACGGTTCTCTACACCCCAACTTCTCCATGCATCTAACCACAACAGCTTCTCACCCGCCAAATCCAATAATACATTTATCTTCAAAACCACTCGTCCTCAATCCCCTCTTTCTCAGATTACCCTTCAAATGCCGACGAAAATTAAAAAGACCTACATTTTCAGCTTCTTCTTCTTCGAACACTAATAATAATAATACTCCTGAAGGGTTCTCTTGGCTGCGCCTTTCCCAGTCCATTCGCCGCGGTTCAGAACTGTTCGTTAAACAATTGGGTGACTCTGTGAAGAAAGAGACCGGTTTTGATTTTGACGATGCTAAAAATACTGTCGCAGAATTTTCTGGTCGAGCTGTTGACTCCGCCAAAAAGGGGCAAATTCAGCTCCAACGTTTTAAGTCCGAGTTGTTTCCTGACTTCTTAAATTGGAACAAATTCGAGTCCTGGAAGGTGAACTTGAGCATTTCTCCTCATTTTTTTGTTGGGTCCAATTATTTACTCTTGAAATAGATGAATAATTTCAATTTTATTGGTATTGCTTTGATTTTCTTGCAAAATTTGTGTTCACGTTGTCTTTTTAATATGGTACTGTGTAAAGATTTTTTTTACACTTTCAGAAAATTTAAACCTTAGGATAATTATCATTTTGTAAGTGACCTGGTTTTGTAAATATGTTTACTCGTCAATGCATAGAACATAAACTCTTTTAACATTATGTCTGCCTTTTTCTTTTGTTCCGTTAGGACATCAAGAAATGGGATTCGAAGAGAGTTGGCGTCTTCATTGTCTATGTTATATTCACGGTATTTTCTTGTCAAAAAATATATATGGCAATTCGAGCTCCTATGATTAATAGGGAACGAAAAGAACTTACAGAGGCATATATGGAGGCACTGATTCCTGAACCTACTCCTGTAAATGTGAAAAGGTAAACATAATTCCTTTTATCCGTAATGCTCAAGCAGATCCCTAAGAATGTAAAAGTAAAATAACAAATTTGATTTTTGTTTATAGGATTACTTGAATTCTACCATTAAGTACTTCACCAATCAACTAACATTGTATGTGTTATGATGAATACAGAATACTTGGTAGCTCTATTACTTGATTATATCCAGAGAGATCATTTCATGCTTCATCTTCTTACAGATAAAATGATGTGATGTCAATTGGCTCTTGGGGATTTCTTGATTAACAAACTAATATATGGAATAGATTATGCCTGCATAGAACTTTGGAAATCTATCAAGTAACCTGATTCATAAACATCCTTCAAATTAGCCAGAAGACTAGTAGGGTCAAACATTTATACCTCAATCTGTGCATGGTTTCAGCTTTTCCTTCAATACACCCACCATTTCTTCTCTCTATAGTCCCATATCACGCAAGCTGGGATAGCGTCTCAAATCTCCTTTGCTCCTTCATAAGGCCTTTGTTTTGCCAGGACTAGTATACATCCGTTAGAGAAGAAAGCACGACCCATCTAACCCAATTATTAAGGAGAAGGTTCCACAATTATGAGCCTACTGAACAGTGGATGAAAAATGCCTTGTATCTTCTAGTCCCTTTTCACACAAAAAACATATGTTACACAGCTTAATTTCCCTTTTTTTAACCTGTATCAACACAGCTTCATGTGGGCTGCCTCCTAGTAAATCAAGCAACCATATATGGAGCTTTTGATTTCCTAAACCTTCTTCCGAGGCCCGCTATCCCTGCTATCTTGACAAGCCACCAAGCTGTATAGCACTGTATCTGTTACCCACAAAGAATATGGATTGGCTACTCAGTTAACACCCATGCATTCTCAGGCTTTCTAGTAGCTGTCTTACGCTCTCAGGTTCCGAATGATTACAGTCTCTTCTAAAGCAAATGTCCCAGCCATAATGTGTCTTGCTCCGTGCTAAAGTGGTACCTGTGCAGCAAAGCTAACGAAATATAGGAGCGAATCATTTAAGGGTGTGCCACTTCCAACATATCATGTCAAAAATATATTCTTGTACCATCTCCCACCTTAAATTTAAGGCTTCCTGTTGGTTTTTGATGTGCTTCCAACATCCACTTGATAAGAGCTTGAAACTAGTTTTCTGCATCATGAACCTTATTGTCCATATTTTACTATCATCCCCCTTCTCTTCTATCGAATCTTGACAGCCACTTGAATAGAAACTTTTGCTGTGCATTCTTAGATTTGTTATGCTCAAACCATCATCTTTGTTGCTAAGTAGCCATGGCTTTCTCTACTTTTAAGGGCATATGGGAATCTGGCATCACATAAGTTGGTAAAGCATCCAAAACATTATGTATTACGATAAGTGTTCCTCTCAGTGTCGTCAAAGACTCATTTAATGCGCGTTTAATCCCTGGAGCTCAGAAAAGCTTTGGGAGAGCGATTCGCGTCGCTTAAGCTGTACTTTAGTGTAAGGGAAGGCACTAAGGCGCACTCCTCATTGCCCATGAGTTCTGTTAGAATACTAATGTAAATAGGAGTAAATAAATAACCCTAATCCAATATATATTAGGAGTAGGACATGTTGTGTGTGTATATATATATAGGGCTTATTGTAACATATGAATTACATCAATAATATATTTTCTCCCGTGCTTTCTCACATGGTATCAGAGCAATTGTGAGAGATCTATTGCTGTGCATAAATTCCAGCAATTCCGGGAAGAGAAATCAGTCACCGGAACCCTTTTTCCGGCGACTTTTTCAAGCCTGTTTGCGTCTGCTTTGTTTTTGTAAGTGTTGTGCAAAATCCAACACTACCACAAGAGTCGCCACTGTCCGGCGACCAAACCCCAGAAAAATCTCCGGCAAACAGTTGCACACGCGCCCCCACGCGCCACCAGAGTTCACGCGCGTGAACCCACGCGCCGGCGCGTGAGACCACTTCCGGTCAGTTTTTGGCTTCGCTCCTTCAGGACAGTTGGATCGCCCAGTAATTCCGAGCCTGTCCATATTTTTATTTTTTAATTCCGACCACTTTGAGTTTTTTCCGGCAGCTACAGTACTTTTCCGGCAAACACAGTGTTTTCTTCATCTGTTTCAGAGAATTTTCAGTTGATTCTTGTTGTTATTTGGTGATAATCCAACCATGTCTTTGGGAGTCGATGCTTTCGGGTCTAGAAACCCGGGTTCTGGCAGTTCCGGTGTTATGATTACCTCAGAACCTTTAATCGGAGGTTCAAACTACTTAGCTTGGGCTTCATCGGTCGAGTTGTGGTGTAAAGGTCAAGGAGTTCAAGATCATTTAACAAAAAAGGCTAGCGAAGGTGATGAAAAGACCAAAATGCAGTGGGAGAAGGTCGATGCTCAGTTATGTAGTATCCTGTGGCGATCTATTGATTCCAAATTGATGCCCTTGTTCCGTCCATTCCAGACATGTTATTTAGTTTGGGAAAAGGCTCGTAATCTATACACTAATGACATATCTCGTTTCTATGATGTAATATCGCGAATGACAAGCTTGAAGAAACAGGAATTGGATATGTCTACTTACTTGGGACAAGTTCAGGCAGTCATGGAAGAATTTGAGACATTGATGCCAGTTTCTGCTAGTATTGAAAAGCAACAAGAGCAACGACAGAAGATGTTTCTAGTTCTTACACTCGCTGGACTCCCTAATGACCTTGATTCAGTACGTGACCAGATTTTGGCTAGTCCGACCGTCCCCACAGTTGATGAATTATTCTCTCGATTACTTCGCCTTGCTGCAGCACCTAGTCACCCAGCGAGCTCATCACAGGCTCTTGACTCATCTGTCCTCGTATCCCAATCAGTGGACAATCGGGCATCTCATACTATGGAGAATAGACGAGGAGGAGGTCGTTTTGGAAGATCTAGACCCAAGTGCTCTTATTGTCATAAACTTGGACACACTCGTGATGTATGCTATTCTCTACATGGCCGCCCACCCAAAAATGCTTATGTTGCTCAGACTGAGACTACAGGTAACCAGGGATTTTCTTTATCTGAAGGGGAGTATAATGAGTTCCTTCGGTATCAAGCAAGTAAGCAGACATCTCCACAAGTAGCTTCTATCGCTCAGACTAATACTTCTGTTGCTGGTAATTCTTTTGCTTGTGTTTCCCAGTCTAGTCCTCCTGAACAATGGGTTGTGGACTCAGCCGCTTCTGATCATATCTCTGGTAATAAATCACTTTTGTCAAATATTGCGTATTCACAGTCTCTTCCCTCTGTTACTTTAGCCAATGGGTCTCAAACTAAAGCAAAAGGAGTTGGACAAGCAAATCCCCTACCTTCCGTCACTCTAGATTCCGTTCTCTATGTCCCTGGTTGTCCTTTTAATCTTGCATCTGTTAGTCGTTTGACTCGTGCCCTCCATTGTGGTATATATTTTATTGATGATTCTTTTATTATGCAGGACCGCAGTACAGGGCAGACGATTGGAACAGGACTTGAATCAGAAGGGCTTTACTACCTTAACTCCCTAAAAACCTCCAAGGCATGTCTAGTTACAGATCCTCCGGACCTAATTCACAGACGTTTAGGACATCCAAGCTTATCCAAGCTTCAGAAGATGGTGCCTAGTTTGTCTAGTTTATCCATATTAGAGTGTGAGTCATGTCAGCTCGGGAAACATACCCGAGCCCCCTATCCTCGTAGTATTGAGAGTCACGCAGAGTCTATTTTTTCTTTAGTTCATTCTGATATATGGGGTCCTAGTAGAGTCAGTTCAACCTTGGGATTTCGTTATTTTGTTAGTTTCATTGATGATCATTCAAGATGTACTTGGATTTTCTTAATGAAAGATCGTTCTGAGTTGTTTTCTATATTCCAGAATTTTTGTGCTGAAATTAAAAATCAATTTGGTGTCTCTATTCGCACTTTTCGCAGTGATAATGCCTTAGAATATTTATCCACTCAATTTCAACAGTTTATGACTTCTCAAGGAATTATTCATCAGACCTCTTGTCCTTATACCCCTCAGCAAAATGGGGTTGCAGAGAGAAAGAATAGGCACATCATTGAGACTGCTCGCACACTTCTCATTGAATCTCATGTTCCGCTGCGTTTTTGGGGCGATGCAGTTCTCACCGCTTGTTATTTAGTTAATCGGATGCCTTCCTCTCCCATCCAGAATCAAATACCGTATGCAGTATTGTTTCCCCAATCACCCGTATACTCTGTTCCCCCTCGTGTTTTTGGGAGCACTTGTTTCGTTCATAACTTAGCCCCTGGAAAAGATAAGTTAGCTCCTCGTGCTCTCAAGTGTGTCTTCCTTGGTTATTCTCGTGTTCAAAAGGGATATCGTTGTTACTCACTTGATCTTCATAGGTACTTTATGTCCTCTGACGTCACATTTTTTGAGTCTAAACCTTTCTTTACCTCTTCTGACCATTCTGACCCCCTTGATATATCTGCGGTCTTACCTATTCCGACCTTTAAGGAGTCTACTATAGCTCCTCCTTCTTCTTCCGCCACAGAAGTCTTACTTGAGTCTCCTATAGCTCCTCCTTCATCTTCCGCTATAGAAATCTTATCCATTCCAACCGTTGAGGAGTCTTGTGTGGCTCCTCCTAGACTCCCTGCCACAGGAACACCACTTTTGACATATCATCGTCGTCCGCGCCCAGCATCAGGCCCAACTGATTCACGTCCTGCACCTGACCCTGCTAATACTGCGGACTTGTCTCCTCTTAATCAACCAATTGCACTTCGGAAAGGTATACGAACCACCCTTAATCCTAATCCCCATTATGTCGGTTTGAGTTATCATCGTTTGTCATCACCCTATTATGCTTTTCTATCTTCTTTGTCCTATGTTTCCATCCCTAAGTCAACAGGTGAAGCATTGTCTCATCCAGGATGGCGACAGGCTATGATTGACGAGATGTCTGCTTTACATACGAGTGGTACTTGGGAGCTCGTCCCTCTTCCTTCAGGTAAATCTACTGTCGGTTGTCGTTGGGTGTATGCAGTCAAAGTTGGTCCGGATGGTAAGATTGATCGTCTAAAGGCTCGTCTTGTTGCCAAAGGATATACTCAGATATTTGGGCTCGATTACAGTGATACCTTCTCTCCTGTGGCTAAGATAGCATCAGTCCGCCTTTTTCTATCCATGGCTGCTGTTCGCTATTGGCCTCTCTATCAGCTGGACATTAAGAATGCTTTTTTACACGGTGACCTTGAGGATGAAGTTTATATGGAGCAACCACCTGGGTTTGTTGCTCAGGGGGAGTCTCGTGGCCTTGTATGTCGTTTGCGTCGGTCACTTTATGGTCTAAAGCAGTCTCCTCGAGCCTGGTTTGGTAAATTCAGCACAGTTATCCGGGAATTTGGCATGATTCAGAGTGAAGCTGATCACTCTGTATTCTATCGGCATTCTGCCTCGAGTCTCTGTATTTATCTGGTGGTCTATGTTGACGATATTGTTATTACCGGCAATGACCAGGATGGTATTACTAAATTGAAGCAATATCTCTTGCAACACTTTCAGACTAAGGATCTGGGCAAACTAAAGTATTTTCTGGGTATTGAGGTTGCTCAGTCTAGTTCAGGTGTTGTGATCTCACAACGAAAGTATGCCTTAGATATTCTTGAAGAGACAGGAATGACAGGTTGTAGACCAGTTGGCACCCCGATGGATCCAAATTCTAAACTTATGCCAGGACAGGGGGAGCCTCTTAGCGATCCTGCAAGATATAGACGATTGGTTGGTAAATTAAATTACCTTACAGTGACAAGACCTGACATTTCCTTTTCTGTGAGTGTTGTGAGTCAGTTTATGGATTCTCCGTGTGATAGTCATTGGGATGCAGTTGTTCGCATTCTTCGTTATATAAAATCAGCTCCAGGCAAAGGTTTATTGTTTGAGGATAGAGGCCATGAGCAGATCGTTGGATACTCAGATGCTGATTGGGCAGGATCACCTTCTGATAGACGTTCTACGTCTGGGTATTGTGTCTTGGTAGGAGGAAATTTGGTGTCCTGGAAGAGCAAGAAACAGAATGTGGTTGCTCGGTCTAGTGCAGAAGCAGAATATCGAGCGATGGCTATGGCGACATGTGAGCTAATTTGGATCAAACAGTTGCTCAAGGAGTTGAAATTTGGTGAGATTAGTCAGATGGGACTTGTTTGTGATAATCAAGCTGCTCTTCATATTGCGTCAAATCCAGTGTTCCATGAGAGAACTAAACACATTGAGATTGACTGTCACTTTGTTAGAGAAAAGATACTCTCGGGAGATATTGCTACAAAGTTTGTGAAGTCGAATGATCAACTTGCAGATATTTTCACCAAGTCCCTCACTGGTACTCGTATTAACTACATATGTAACAAGCTCGGTACATATGATTTATATGCACCAGCTTGAGGGGGAGTGTTAGAATACTAATGTAAATAGGAGTAAATAAATAACCCTAATCCAATATATATTAGGAGTAGGACATGTTGTGTGTGTGTATATATATAGGGCTTATTGTAACATATGAATTACATCAATAATATATTTTCTCCCGTGCTTTCTCACAAGTTCTATCTTGAATCAAGTGGAACTAAACGACTCATACAATCAACAAATAAGTGTATTAGGTGCTAAGGAAAATTAATTTGTTACTTTTTTGTTGAATTAGATATATATTTTGTATTTTTTTCCTTCATTGTGTTTTTTAACTAAAGCTCACACTTTAATTGTTTTTTGCACTTAAAAACCCGATAAAGCTGGAGTGCATTTTAGTGCTTTTCGCCTTTGACAATATTGGTACCTCCCAAAGACAACTATCTTTCCACCATAATAACTTCCATTAAATATAAGAGGCATACACAAGTAATTAGTTGGAAGATACTTGATGCTACAACCTAGGATTACAACCAATTCCTCTACAATGAGAACTTCATTTATAGGTAAACGAGAACACTTGGCCAGATTTATGTGGAGCCTAGAAATGGCTTCAAAGACAATCAGAATTGCACCCTGATACTTAAGTTGTCTTCTGTCAACTTCAGACGTTATAAGGGTGTCATCATCACACTGTGGGAAATATGCACTGAGCTAGCACCTTCTCCTCCAGCACCTCTGGTCTACTCCAATTGTTTTTTTATTGGATATGGTAAACCTCACTCCTATAAACCCCTGCCCAAGAGTTAATATTGGCCTTTTTTTCTCTAAGCTCGTTTTTTTGTTTGGTAGCGCACCAACCTCGAACTCTTGACCTAGTGGCTTGAAGAGGACTCTCTCAACCACTATGAACAAGAATGGCTAGTGACTTAAATACCTAATTACTTGGTTGGTAATGGAGGATCCTCTTCATTAAGCTATTTCTAGCTTATTATTCCATATAGTTTGCTCTCTTTAACACCAAACTCAACTCTTTCATGACAATTATAAACAAGAAAAAAAACAAAGGGTTTAGTTGCTTTAGTTCCCTTTGTGAAGACAAGAAGTCATGTGAAGCACCTTGGATTATGATTCATAATAAAGCACTATGAATTATAGTTGATAACTTAACTATAGTAATTATTTCTTGCGGTAGTACTATTAATGTATTGCATGTCAGTACTATTAATGTATTGCATGTCTTCCTCTATACTATTGTGTTTATGCATGCTAGCTTTGAGCCAAGAGTATCGAAAATATCCTCTTTGCCTGCATAAAGGTAGGGATAAGATTGTGTACTTACTAACCTACATAGACTCCACTTTTGGAACTACACCGGATATGTTGTTGTTGTCGTTGGTAGTATTATTAATGTAATATGATCTAGAACATACCAATGAGTATGCACCTCAGACATCGTTCATGCGGGGTCAAGATGACTTGAACTAGAAATTTGATTAAACTAGCATAATTTTGCACAAACATGAGGATATGACTTGAAAATAATTATTGAATACAAACTACTACTAGAAGTTAGCAACTACTTGTCACTACAAACTACGAGTAGAAGCAAACAATTATTTTACTAAAGAAAAGTAGAAATAATCCTTGGCGGACAGAGTTATCTAGTACCTGTTGCTGTTTGGAGGTGTCAGGTACCCCGTGGAATTAGTCGAGCTGTGCGCAAGCTTGCCCGGATACCATAGTTATTGAAAAAAAACCCAGAAACAACTACAAGTAAGCAATTGAAAAGGACCGAAAAATGATCAGGCACTTAAAGTTAACAATGAGTAGTGAGGTCTAGTCTGGCAAATCACCCACACGGACTCCTTAAGCTACCACATTTGATAGGTCTATTACTTAGTCATATCATGAAAGTTTGGGAGAGAGTGGTGGAAGTAAGGGTGAGGAGGATTGTGTTTATATCCGACAACCAGTTCGGTTCATGCCGGGTCGTTCGACTACGGAAGTTATCCACCTGATTAGGAGGTTAGTGGAACAGTACAGAGATAGGAAGAAGAATCTGCACATGGTGTTTATTGACCTGGAAAAAGCATATGACAAGCTTCCTAGGGAGGTTCTTTGGAGATGCTTGGAGGCTAAAGGTGTGCCGGCAGCCTACATTAGACCCATCAAGGACATGTATGATGGAGCTAAGACTCATGTTAGGACTGTGGGAGGCGATTCAGAGCATTTCCCGCTTGTTATGGGGCTACATCAAGGATCTTCACTCAGCCGTTCTTATTTGCCCTGGTGATGGACGCACTGACACACCACATTCAGGGGGAGGTGCCATGGTGTATGTCGCTGATGACATCGTTCTGATTGATGAGATGCGAGGCGGTGTTAACGACAGGCTGGAGGTTTGTAGACATACCCTTGAGTCTAAGGGCTTCAAGTTGAGTAGGACTAAGACAAAATATCTAGAATACAAGTTCAACACCGAGTTGGGGGAAGTAGACATAGACGTGAGGCTTGGATCACAGGTCATCCCCAAGAGAAATAACTTTAAGTACATGGGGTGGATTATCCAGGGGGACAGAGAGATTGATGAGGATGTTACACACCGTATAGTATATAGGTGGGGTGGATGAAATGGAGGTTAGCATCAGGAGTCCTGTGTGACAAGAAAGTGCCATTATTAATCAAAGGTAAGTTCTATAGAGCTGTGATTGGACCGGTCATGTTGTATGGAGTAGAGTGTTGGCCGGTTAAGAACTATCCAGAAGATGAAAGTGGCAGAGATGAGGATGTTGGGGTGGATGTGTAGGCATACTAAGTTGTATTAGATTAGGAATGAAGTTGTGCGAGAGAAGGTGGGCGTGGCTCTGATGGAGGACAAGATGCGGGAAGACGGGAAGTGAGGCTTAAATGGTTCGGGCACGTGCATAGGAGGAGCCTTGATGCTCTGCTGAGGAGGTGCGAGAGTTTGGCCTTGGCGGGAATGAGAAGAGGTAGAGGGCGACCAAAGAAGTATTGGAGAGAGGTGATAAGACCGGACATGGCGCTGCTGCGGATTTCCGTGGACATGGTCTTTGATAGGAAGGGTGGAGGTCGAGCATTAAGGTTGTAGGCTAGGACGTAGTCGAGCTCGGGGGCGAGGCTAGTTCGATAGGGGTGGCCTTTGACTGCTTGGGGTTTATGTTGTGTTCTCACTATCCTTATGTTTTCATAGCATTTGGGCTTATTTTCTGGTTTGTTATTGCATTTCAACTATTTTCTAGTCCTTCATCAAAAAATTTCAACTATTTTCTAGTTCTTATGATGGCGTTATTATTTCTTTGGTTTCTGTCTGATGGTACTACTATATTGTCCCTTCCCTTCTTGAGTCGAGGGTTTTCCGAAAACAGCCTCTCTACTCCTTTGGGGTAGGGGTAAGGTCTGCGTAAATACTACCCTCCCCAGACCCCACTTGTGGGATTATACTGAGTCGTTGTCGTCGTTGTTGTTAACATGAGATTAAATTACCTAGCCCATCTTTCGATCAGTCTATAGGTCTATCCTAACCAAGTAATCCAAGCATGTCTATGTGAAATCACTCAATTAGGATGCATTAAGCTTAACCCATAAAGGATTGTCTTGGGTGCTATTTAATGTGTCCACTAAATGCATAAAATCTCTAAATAGAAGTCCCATCTAACGAGATCATAGATTCTCTAACCTCTGTCCAACATTAATTCCTTTTTCATTCGATAAGGTTCCTAAATGCAATTAATTTGAGCTGAACATCTAATAAGCACAATTGAGCACGTGATTAAGCGACAAAACCCATTGAGCACGTGAACTTGTGTTAAAATGGGGACACAACCCAACAAAAAATTCTAGACTAGTAGTTTGATCTGGACCATTATAAGATATTATGCAGTTTATGTCATAGGAGGACACATTTACCTGGTCCACCTTATGCAAATATATGTTGTTACTTGATCCAATTGGTGCTTTAAGATATTTTTAGGTCTCTCAACTCTGTTCTTGGACATTTATTCTTATAGATTCAAGAAAGGTCTGTGGAGGAAGACTACCCCCAAAGGTCTAAAGTTAAAGAAGTTCATTGAAGCAGCAGATGGAACTCTTATTCATGACAGTTCCTACATTGGTGAAGATGCTTGGGAAGATGACACTGGCAGTCATAATATGAAAGAGGTGATAGAGCGTGATACTAGATTGAGAGTAGAGGATAAAGAGACTCTGAAAGAGAATCTTGGAATTTCAGGTGAGTTTTGTTATTAGGCTTGCATAATGTTGTAAGGACTTAATTGCCCTTCCCTCTTCAAAAGGAGGTGCAAATTTTAATAACAGTATCATAAGCTATTCTAGTTCCTCATTGGAAATGTATAGGTCGTATGCTAGCAACACATTTCTGTAGTTTCCTATATATTCTTTTTATATCTTATATAGGATGAAAGAAGAACCTTCTTGATGGTTTCCTATTCAATGAACAATGAGAAGAATTGTGTAGTAGTATATCAGTATCTTTGACTTTATTTTACTTCAAAATGAATAAACTGCACTCAGCAATCTCGTTCTTTCTACTTTTTCGCTCCCCAAAATATTAGTGAACTTTTAAACTAGTGGATTTTTTTTTGTTTTTT